>CABFOW010002162.1:0-58298 GCA_902141385.1 Timema californicum
AGTAATACAGGGTTGTCCACATGGGGGATAGACTGATTATCTATAGTAATACAGGGTTGTCCACATGGGGGATAGACTGATTCTATATAGTAATACAGGGTTGTCCACATGATGGTGTGGACTGATTCTTTATAGTAATACAGGGTTGTCCACATGGAGGTTAGACTGATTTTCTATAGTAATGCAGGGCTGTCCACATGGTGATTAGACTGATTCTACATAGTAATACAAGGCTGTTTATATGGTGGCTAGACTGATTCCCTATAGTAATACAGGGTTGTCCACGTGGTGGTTAGACTGATTCTATATAATAATACAAGGCTGTTTATATGGTCGTTAGACTTATTCTCTATAGTAATACAAGTCTGTCCATATGATGGTGTAACTGATTCCCTATAGTAATACAGGGCTGTCCACATGATGGTGTGGACTGATTCCCTATAGTAATACAGGGCTGTCCACATGATGGTGTGGACTGATTCCCTATAGTAATACAGGGTTATCCACATGGCAGTACTAATATTTTAGGCTTAGAAAAAGTTTTTTTTATCACGATATGATTTTTGGATTATATTTGCTTAGTAATATTTTCTCTTCTCCTTCCATTTAAATGAAGATCTTCTTTAATTTAACATTCCTATGTTTTAATATATTTTAAAAAGTTTATGTCATTGTTAGCTTTTAATTGAACACATAAATGAATGCAATTAAGAGTTTTATAAACTTAGGATTTAAATCCTAGATGTATTAATAGTCGCGGGGCTTAAATGTGGGTTTAGTGTTAGGTATTGGAAATTGCCTATAGTTTGAGTAGAAAAATATAAAAGCCCTAATTTTTGGTGTTTCTTGTTTAGTAATACAAACGCCATACAGTGAAGCTGTTAAAATAATCAATCGTTAGTTTTCTGAGATCAGCTAAATGGGGCAAATATCTGTGATCCCTCAGTTACAGAAGCTCGTGTAATTTATAACCTGAACCGAGTTGTTCCCTACACGCCACTGCTCGACCACAAGCTTCTTAGTTAGCCGGCATATAAGGTGGTTTATACACGGATAGTCGGTTTTACAGCTGTTAATGGCGGCCCCTTCGCACTTACACCTCATAAAGAGCCCCTCCCCCCCTTGGACTTGAGAGGCCACTCCAAGGGCTGTTGTTAATGTGGCCAATGTGTGCAATTCACACCTACTACAGCGAGGAAAGGGGGGCAGAGGGGTCTAACGTGCTACCACCACTTTCAATACGCTGTGCCTGCAAAGGTAGCTCCGTAGAATGAGAGACACTTTGATCAGGACGATGATGGAAAAAACTGAGTTCTCTCTCACTCTATCTTTCTCTCACACACACAAATTTAGAACGTCTTTGAGTACATTCCACTGAAAGAGAAACTATAGACTAATAGTTCTGTGAACAGTAGACCTCGCTCCCTACATGTTCTTATCGTAATTATAGTCTTACTATTAGATCTGTGAACTGTAGACTTCACTGCCTACATGTTTTATCACAACTACAGTCTTACTAGTAGATCTGTGAACAGTAGACCTCGCTCCCTACATGTTCTTATCGTAATTTTAGTCTTACTAGTAGATCTGTGAACTGTATACTTAACTTCCTACATGTTTTTTCACAACTACGGTCTTACTAGTAGTTCTGTGAACAGTAGACCTCGTTCCCTACATGTTCTTATAGTTATTACTAATTTATTAGTAGTTATGTGAACAGTAGACCTCACTCCCTACATGTTCTTATCGTTGCTACAGTCTTAAGGTTTATATTTGACCCTCAGATCTAGATATATACTATAATTCCTCCTTGTATTTAAGTTTGTATGATTTCCCTTATTGATCAACTGAAAAAGAAAACAAATTAATATTGTATTCCTTAATAGCTTACATTATGACCATATAGAATAATAACCACTACTAACGTGGTTTGAGAAGTCCGTCTCATAATATATGTCCAATTTTTTTAATACGCCCTATGTGCTCTATCAATTGCTTAGAATTTTAAATCAAGATCACTTAGAATGAGTTAATAAATGAAAACCCCTTTGAGCAGGTTGCATATTTAATAGGGTGGTGAGATTTAAAAACAATTTACATACGTCGTTCAGTCTACGTTCAAAGAATATCATTGTCAAATTTCTCTAAAATCTGTTCAAGCATATAGCAGTTATCGTACACCAAACCGAAAATACAGATTTTGGAACGGAGGCCATATTAAAATCATCATCATTATCAACTGTTCCCAGCCTGCGGCTGGGTCAGTTTAGTAAAATGCCTCCAACTTCCTCTTTCCTTCCACCAATCACCCTCCTTTATATTGTCTATTCCTCATATTTATTTATTGGCTTCTACAGTGGTCTTCTTCTCACATGGCTCATTTCCAAAATTTTCTTCGGTATCCTCTCTTTTACCATCCTCATTATATGCCTATACCATCTCAGTCTTGCTTCCTCTACTATCTAATCTACTCCATTTACCCCAACTCTTTTCCATATAACTTCATTCCAAATATTGGTTCTACTCGTGACAGCTAACATTCTCTTCACAAACTTCATTTCTATGGCCTCCACCTTCTCAGTTTTTCTTACATTCAACGTCCATGTTTCTGCTGCATATGTGGCAATAGGTACGAAGTACGCCCTGTACAACACTTCCTTACACTTGAAGGGCACTTCTCTTCTCCATACCAGGTCTCTTACACACCTAGAACAACTTTCCCTGCTGTCCTCTTTTAAATAAATCTTCTCTACTTGTACCTTTATCCTCAATCACGCTTCCAAGATATTCTACGTTCTGTACTTTTCTCAGCTCAACTCCATCCGACCTTATAGTTTTATTAGGAGTTACCCTCTTCCTTGTCGTTACCATCAGTTGTCACTTTGCCTTGATAAATTTCATNCCTCTTTCGATCCTTGTAGTTGTTGTTCCTGTACTTCTACTATTAGCAAACATGATGGCCTCCCCGAGTTTTCCTGCCACGTTGCTCGTGAGCCTTTACATTACCAGTACAAATAGTAATGGTTTAACCATGTACTCGTACACATTCTGATTTAGGTAAGAAGTACATTCTGGAAGGTCTTATTTCTTACCAGAATCCTACTTTATGATAGTATTATGGTACGAAATAAGACCTTCCAAAAAGAACTTATTTTCCAAAATTGTGGTAGTCTAGACTAGGTTTAAATAAAGTGCTTAAGAAATGTCGTTAACATGTATCCATACATTTGACAGATATCACGAAACAAACATCCGAACAGCCCGACAGACTAATTATCAAGTGATCAAGTTAACCCCCCAACCCCCACATCGGTGTATGAGGTACTTCTCTCCCATTACACTAGACTGGCGATGTCGGGGATATCGAGGTTCAAATCTCGGTCGGGAGTACTGAGGGTGGTTTCATAAATAGTTTTCTACACCACCTCCACCCAAATGTGAGTACTTTTCCTCTTAATATGACCTTCATAGTCCCTAAAACCACTGGTATAATTAGTACATTAGCGTTCAACCCGAACGGGTACTATGACGGGGTGCTAACAATAAAAGTCAAAATATACACATATTAATAAATAACCCTCCAGGTTATATATATATATATATATATATATTAACAAATAACCCTCCAGGTTATATACATATTTACAAATATCCCTCCAGGTTATATACATGTTTACAAATAACCCTCCAGGTTATATACATATTAACAAATATCCCTCCAGGTTATATACATAAATAACCCTCCAGGTTATATACATATTTACAAATATCCCTCCAGGTTATATACATATTTACAAATAACCCTCCAGGTTATATATATATATTAACAAATAACCCTCTAGGTTATATATATATTAACAAATAACCCTCCAGGCTATATACACATTTACAAATAACTCTCCAGGTTATATACATATTAACAAATAACCCTCCAGGTTATATATATATATTAACAAATAACCCTCCAGGTTATATATATATATATTAACAAATAGCCCTCCAGGCTATATACATATTTACAAATATCCCTCCAGGTTATATACATATTAACAAATAACCCTCCAGGCTATATACATATTTACAAATAACCCTCCAGGTTATATACATATTAACAAATAACCCTCCTGGTTATACACATATTATCAAATATCCCTCCAGGTTATATATATATATTAACAAATAACCCTCCAGGTTATATACATATTTACAAATAACCCTCCTGGTTATACACATATTAACAAATATCCCTCCAGGTTATATATATATTAACAAATAACCCTCCAGGTTAATATATATTTACAAATAACCCTCCAGGTTATATACATATTTACAAATATCCCTCCAGGTTATATACATATTTACAAATAACCCTCTAGGTTATATATATATTACCAAATAACCCTCTAGGTTATATATATTATCAAATAACCCTCCAAGCTATATACATATTTACAAATAACTCTCCAGGTTATATACATATTAACAAATAACCCTCCAGGTTATATATATATATATATTAACAAATAACCCTCCAGGTTATATATATATATTAACAAATAACCCTCCAGGCTATATACATATTTACAAATATCCCTCCAGGTTATATACATATTAACAAATAACCCTCCAGGTTATATACATATTTACAAATAACCCTCCAGGTTATATACATATTAACAAATAACCCTCCTGGTTATACACATATTAACAAATATCCCTCCAGGTTATATATATATTAACAAATAACCCTCCAGGTTATATACATATTTACAAATATCCCTCCAGGTTATATACATATTTACAAATATCCCCCAGGTTATATATATATATATTAACAAATATCCCTTCAAGTTATTTACATATTTACAAATATCCCTCCAGGTTATATATATATATATACATATTTACAAATATCCCTCCAGGTTATATACATAATTACAACCATCCATCCAGGTTATTTATATATTTTCGAATATCCATCGATGTTATTTACATATTTACAAATATTCATCCAGGCTATTTACATATTTACAAATATCCCTCCGGGTTATATCTATTCACAAATATCCCTCAAGGCTATACACATATTAACAAATATCCCTCCAGGTTATATACCTATTTACAAAATTCCATCCAGGTTATATACATATTTACAAATAGCCATACAGCTCTTTTACATATTCACGAATATCCATCCAGGTTATTTACATATTTACAAATATCCCTACAGGCTATATACATATTTACAAATATTCCTCCATGCTATATACATATGTATAAATATCCCTCCAGGTTATATACATATTAACAAATATACATCCAGGTTATTTACATGTTTACAAAATCCATCCAGGTTATATACATGTTTAATAATAGCCATCCAGATTATACACATATTCACTGTCACCTATCCAGAATATCAACATATTTGCAGATACCCATCCAGAATAATTACATATTTACAAGGCTTTTAGGTGAGGAGATCTTTTTAAAGATATGTACCTGTATTTTCATGGAGAATTTTTGGAAAAACATTTATATCGAAAATTGGGCGTTAGGGGGGATCACATGAAAATTACTTTTAAATAATGTATGTGTTGTATTTTGGGTAATTTTCTTGATAGTAGGAAGAATTAATAACACCGACCCAAATTGTTGATGATAATAAACGTAATTAAATAATACGGTGCATTGCAAAGACTCTCTCGTTCTTCTATCTAAGAATAGAGACATTCAATTAGGTCTTGTAAGACATGTAGTGTGAAATATAATGTTTACTCCTCTGGCAAGGATTTTCTCCATTTAGACATGTTTAGGCCTACATCCCCCTAATTAATTAAGACCACATTAAATGATCGTCAACATGTAATATTCTTGAAGACAAAACCCGAGATTATTAACTATAGTGTCTGTATTGTAACTAATAGAACATTCTCTATAGTATTTCTATGCCTCTGCTTCCGTAGAAGGGCCTTGCTTTACAGCTATAAATACTACTAGATCTACGCTCACATTAATAAGGCAAGTTATATGATCTGTAGCTGTCACTTTTGATAACTATTATCAATCCTATTATAGCACTAATAATATATTAACATGTTTGTATTTTCTAAAAGGGCATTTTTATGAAAATTAGGCTGTAGCTGAGCCGACACCACAGACCCGACTTAGAATTTAAAAAAAAAGATCCCGAAAAAAGAGAAAATGAACGGAAAACGTAGACCAACACATAATAAAACAAACTGTTTGTTGGGTGACCTGCCGGTCTAGGGGTAAGGTGTCGGACTTCTGTGCTGGGGTTCAGGGTTCAATACTCGATCCTGGCAAAGATTTATCTGATTACCAAACACTTCCTTCACCTATAACAAGACATCTTGTGAATGTGGTGAATGCCAGGCCTCCACCGTGGTTCGGATTCCACGTTAAACTGTAGGTTCTTCATTTCACCTCACAATCACCCTACCATTACACATAAGCGTAAGTGCGTATAACCCGAACGGGTAGTAAGACGCGGTGCTAATAATAATAATAATAATAATTATAATAATAATAATAATAATAATAAAAATTTTATTTTTACAAGTATACAGGAACATATTTACATTTCAATCACGTGGGTTCATATTGTAACGATGTATAAGGTGTGCTACATACAGTATAACCAGGGTTGTTATATGAGGTGAGTCTTTAAGGTGTTAAGGGAAAAATAAAAGTTATTCTATGGAAAATGGCCCAATTTGATGTTCAACACAATGTGATAGTCTAAAAAAAACTAAACCAAGAATCTTTAATATCTAACACTTCACTTCACACTTGCCTTTTAGTTATATTTAAAATGTTCTTAGTATTTTTTCCTTTTTCCCTTGTTTTTAGCACCACGTCTTAGTACCCGTTTGGATTTAAAGCCTATTTACTAATTATTCTAATGTGTACGGGATGAGGAAAGTTGAATTTAGAGGAAGTGTACCCGTATTTGTGAGGAGGAAGAGTGTAAAACCATTTAGGGAAAACCCTCCTCAATACAACCAGCCAGAATCGAACCCCGATCTCCCCGTTATCAGCAGGCCAATATAATGTGAGAGTGACGCGTTGGACAAAGATAGATCTACATATGATCTCATATTACAAAAGTAAAATTTTCCGCCATGATTCGTATGGGGGAGAAAAAGCATAGGTGATCATGTGGGCTAAGACGTTAAACTCGTCTGGCCTGGTTTGACTGTAGCTTAGAGGATTACGTTTGAATATCGTCTAAGTGTACTGATGGTAGAGTTTTTCTAGATATTTTTCCACTCTTCCTCCATGCAAATGTGGTTACATTACTTATAAATGGTACCTTTCTCATTCCTACCCCTTGTTGTGAATGTGTGAATATTTCAGAGGGGTAGTAAGACGTAATTCACACACAATAAAAAAGAAAATATGACTTTAAAGTTTGGCTTTTTCAGAAATGAGAGCGTAAAGCTTCAATATTCTTGTCGTGTCTCGTTAAGGTGGGTACGTAGGGAGCGCGATAAGAGGCCAGTGTGTTTTGAAAATAGCTTTGGTCGAAATAAATAAAACTTTGCTTCTATACTAAATAAGAGTTTAATTTTATTGACATGGTAATAACAACAGTTTTTGAGTATCTGTCATGAGCATAACGGCATTAGATGAGAACAATTTTTAAATGAAGAGAAAAGCTGTCATTAAATTCCAGGACACCCTTATTAGACCCTATGAGAAACGTTGAGGTGATCATGTCAAGAAAATTAATCTTTATGGTTGGATTGAAGCAATCTTTATTTATTTTGACTACATTCTTTTCTCTCTAAAAACCGCCAAAACACTGGTCTTTTCTCTCATCCGCTAAATTGTCTAGTGATATCACCCCTCTCACGCGTCTCCAGGCACACAACCTTTGAAGGTCTGTGTTGGTCCCTTTCTCCCACCTTAGGATCTTCATTACCTTTTCAATTAATGGAGGAACTCTATAAATAGTTTATTAAATGAAAAGGGGACTTTGACTTTTATCTGTAATAATTTCACTACGTTTAGTTATTGAATGTTTATTTCTCATTCTTGAGAGGCAATTTTCTTCTCCATTGCCCTTTAATTTGTTTGTTATTGTTTCTTCCTCTTTACCCGCCTCGGTGGCGTAGTTGGCTAACGCGCTTGTCGTGTTGAGCTCGACTGCTGAGGACGGGGAGATCGAGGTTCGAATCTTGGTCGGGGGAACTGGGGGTGGTTTTTCCTAAACGGTTTTCCACTCTCCCTCCACGCAAATGCGGGTTCACTTCCTCTATTTCAACCTCCCCAATTCCTAATCCATTAGAGTAATTAGTACTTAAAGCGTATAACCCTAACGGGTAGTAAGACGTGGTGCTAAATATTATTATTATTATTATTATTCCTCTTTAATTAGTTTAAAAGTTGTAATCGTATTAATGATGCAAATGACCAGTTTTTTGTTGAATTATGCTCCAGCCTAGTCACTAATAACAGAAGCTCCTTATCAGCGCCTTGTCAAACGTAGTTTAGTTGGGAACTAGCCCGACACCTTAGCTCAGTCAGTAGCGTGTCTATCGAACGTGATAAGGAACCCGGGTTCAATCCCTGGTGAATTAACGGCCGGGGATCTGGGTTTGTGTCTGTTTCAGATGTAAGTTAGTTTATTGGTCATGTACTCATATTATCAGTCGGTTCAGAAAGTGCACGATAAATACTCCTAAGTATATGAAGGGAAAAAGGTAAAAAATAGTTGTTCGGATTCAACTGAAACCAGAAAATGTCAAGCACTGACAACTAAAGTGTTAAATGACTGATTCGTTTGTTGGTGGCCGTAATTTGTTTCTTATTACTCATTAACACTGTTGGCATATTTACAATAATAAGGTAAATATGGGGAAGGTAGAGTTTTAGAGTAGATGTACCTTCATTTACTCAAGGGTAGATGGAGAAATATTTAGTAAAGAGTCTCAGTACAGCCTTATGGGACTCGATGCCTGCACTCCTAGGTGTGATTCCTTTGTTCACGTGACAGATTAAACGAGTTTGCATGATATAAATTATTTTTATTTATAATGCATTAAATTGCAAATATATTAAATTTGATGATTATGGATGTTGATGCATTTAAATATAATATCCTTTAAATTGAAAACTAGCACCTGGACACGGAAACAAACTTGCTAAAGGTCCTGGTTTCGATTCCCGTGTCCAGGTTCATTTTTTAATTTAAAGAATATTTTTGTTTATTATAATGGTCATAGATCGCATATTTTTAAAGGATTTGGCTTAAGGAAAAGAAAAACAAAAATGGTAGTTTTTACTTTGGCATTATGTTCACACACACACACACACACAAGTGTAAGAGCTAAGCAATCTGCATCAACCAGAATCCCGTCAACTTTTTCCTACTCATCTATATTAGTTGACTCCCCTTTTCAGTTTTATTTTAATTTTTATTTTTATCCATTAATTTTCCTGATGGCCTCCATCAAAAACCATTTATCTCTGTGAGCCAATTCCCTGTTAATGACCGTGTAGCCCCACCAACGGCTGAGATGGTCGTTTGTCCATTAGCTTATCTCGTTATCTTGAACCTTATCGTCTATTAAGTGGCTGCAATGAAAGCTTTTTGTTAGAAGCGAAGTGATGGAGTTGTAGGCTCTTGTGGGTACTGCCAGGCCGTGAACAGGAGGTCATTCGCTTCAACAGTACGATGCACGCATTACATTAGTTCAAAAGAGGTTTTAACATGGACAAACGCGTCAGTCTCGTCTGATGAGTCAGGTACAAGGAGATTAGAGTTCGAATCTCTAGCGGGTGTAATGTGTTGTAATTTTTTTTATAAAAGGCTACTATGTCTTTTAACTCAACAATTTGGGTACACGCTGCTTAAATTATCCTATCCTTGCCCCACTATTGTAAATATGAGGACGGTCCGACTGGTTAGTAAGACAAACTACAAGTAGAAATATATATTTTAATATTTTAATAAATTGTGAATTTAATTTCATCACAATTAACATTCATTTCAATCATATTTCAATTGCTCAGATATAATTATTTTGACAACTTGTTTAAAAATTTCTTACGATATTTTCTACTTGACCACAAGTACAGTATTAATATATATTATCAATATTATTGCAAATAAATTTAACATTTTTTCATGAAATACTTGACTGGACTAACAACACGTTGGGCAGTTTTAGAACCCACCTTTTCTTACTGCATATTATATTATGTGTGCGGTGTTTTTATTTTCACGAATGGGACATGTAGTGTGATGATAAGAAATTCATACCTTGAATTTTATGTTGAATAAAAGTGTATGCTTCCTCTATTCATAAAGAGATGGTTTTAGGCCCGTAAGTAGAAATTAAAACGGCCTATTTTGTTAAAATGTTTTATGTATTTAAGTATTTTCTATCCTGTGTAAGTGCAAGATGAAAATGGACCCATAAAAGTAGGCCCTACTAATAAAGAGTAACTTATCTTGAGGAAGAACACACCCAAAATAGATTTGTTCAAAACAGCTTTGATGATATTGATAACATCTCGCTCATAGATGGAACAGATAAATTACCCATATTAAAGCTTGTATTTCAATTATTTAATACTATAGCATATTTTAATTAATTCTCAATTTATCTTATATTTCTGTAAATATGATTTCAAAATAATATGTGGTGTAAGCCCTACATAGAGCTATACTGAACGAGTGGCCGCCTTCTTTTGGCCCAGGTAGTGTCAACTTCTCCGGATAAAGGGTGTCGTGTGGTCAGCAAAACGAACCCTCTGGCCATTAATATCAATTTCCTAAACGGGAGCCGCTACTTCTTTACTCTAGTAGCTTCTTATTTGTCCTCACGGGAACGAGGTGACCCTGTTCAAGGCCCACTGCTTAACATAAAATCTGCAAACGCTGGAGATCGCACCCAGGACCTTTAGATCTGCAGCCAGGAACTCTGACCAATAGATTAAAAAGGCGTTAAATATAATAATTAAGGCTAATTTATATATAAAAACTAAGATTTAGGTTTTCAAAAATTACCATGAAAGTTTATAATAAACATAATAGTGTGAGTCGGAAAAATAATATTAGTGTATGGGTTGAATTTAACATAGAAGAATGCATTCAAATGGTTTTGTTTGTTTAAATTTGTAAAAACTACCCATTTGTGGTATAATTATGTGACCTTATAATAAAATATGAATAAATAATCCTAAAAAATAAGGTAATTCCAACTTAATAAACAAACACAAAAATTGAGACACTAAAATTATTTTTATTTCAAACTATTATTATAGATTAATACATAATGAGTAGTGACAAATGTATGAATGTATGGAATCAGAATATTTTTCAAACTTAATATTTTTCATCCCACCATTGAAATCTGTAAAGCTAAGTTAATATCAGGGTGAAATTTAAATAAATGTCCTCATTCTCTTTTGCAGAAGGAGGGAAATTCATGTGAAAAGAATAGATCATCCGAAACTCAAACAAGGTTCTATAGAGTCATAGTCCAAAGTGATGGCCACTACTCCAACTTTCTCAGTACGAAACACCGTCTGTAAATGTATTTTTCTTTAATCGACAACATCTTACGCTGTTTGGTTTTTTCATGAAAATAGACGATAAAAAATCTTTCTGCCAGGATGTGTATTAAAAAAATTCCGTTGATACATTTGTCTGTTTTCAATATAAAATAAGATAAAGAACATTTTAAAATGCAAGTCAATGCTGTACAAACACAAATAGTATAGTGGGTGTTTGTACTAGTCAGTGGAAAAGGGAATATCCATCAGATTGTAAACTAGAGGCCTCTCAGGGTTAGCTACTAATCTCTTCCCTCTCTTTCTATATTGTACATTGGTGTTTAAGTGGGATAGCACAAGTTAAACAAAAACCTGACTCGCAAAATAGTTTCAAACTCCCCAAGTAGGCAACGTCGTTAAGAAAATAGTTTCAAACTCCCCAAGCAAGCAACGTCGTTAAGAAAATAGTTTCAAACTCCCCAAGTAGGCAACGTCGTTAAGAAAATAGTTTCAAACTCCCCAAGTAGGCAACGTCGTTAAGAAAATAGTTTCAAACTCCCCAAGCAAGCAACGTCGTTAAGAAAATAGTTTCAAACTCCCCAAGTAGGCAACGTCGTTAAGAAAATAGTTTCAAACTCCCCAAGTAAGCAACGTCGTTAAGAAAATAGGCTTTTTTTAAACTATATGTTTCTGCCCGTCATGGTTATATGCAGATGTAAGCCTGCTAACTATGTTAATGGGTTTAGAGATGGCAACGTTGAATTTAGAGGAAGTGTACCCACATTAAAAATCCTGATCTCACTATCATCAGCAGCTCAGTCTATTGAGTGAGTGACGCCTTAGACCATCCAATCACCGAAGCAGGTAAGTAGCTGTTCACATAGAAGATAGTATCGTGACGCAAGAAATCTGATCCCTCGACCTGCCTCCTTAATTACCCCGTATAAATAAGTCAGGAGTGTATCGTAGATGCATTCAAGATCTTTCACAATCATAGATTACCTAATTAATATGATGTAGTGCACAAGACGAATGTTGATATGTCAGCTCCTTATTCAATGGACACAATCATTATTTGAAGAACGGCGTGATTTCATCATTGAGCTATAATGGCCGTGTTTTCATCATTGTGATATAATGGCCGTGTTTTCATCATTGTGCTATAATAGCCATGTTTTCATCATTGTGCTATAATGACCGTGTTTTCATCATTGTGCTATAATGACCGTGTTTTCATCATTGTGATATAATGGCCATGATTTCATCATTGTGCTATAATGGCCGTGTTTTCATCATTGTGATATAATGGCCATGATTTCATCATTGTGCTATAATGGCCGTGTTTTCATCATTGTGATATAATGGCCGTGTTTTCATCATTGTGCTATAATGGCAGTGTTTTCATCATTGTGCTATAATAGCCGTGTTTTCATCATTGTGCTATAATGGCCTGGCTCTGGGATAATGATGTGGATCTTAAATTCAACAAGTCAATGTAAAGCTCAGTTGTGGAACAAGGGACGGTAATTCTAAAGGTACACGGTTCCTGCCCTGAACCTTATATAAATACATCAGAGATAATGCATGCTATAACTCGTAGTTTATTAATAGGTTTATTCAGAATTTTATTTAGTCTGTTCATAGTTAGGTAGTACACTGGGCTCTTTAATGCAAAACAGATTAGGTGTTTGAACGGTTTAAGGCAGTAGCTATCATTCAACCTTTTTGACTCAACCACCCTCAAAGATAACTTCTCTTCAACTGTGTACCCCCAAAGTTGTTGGTCAGCTACACATATTAGTAAAGAAGAAAATATGCTTCTAGTTCAAAAAATGTTCAAAATGATGGATCCTAAAATATATTAGCATGGCTACCATGACAACGATAAGTGATACAAACCTCTAAACCACTAAATAGCCGGGTGTATCAGTGCTAACAACCTCACGGCCACTAATAACCCTGGCGACGTGCAATTCAACCATTGCTGCATGTAGTACAACTGAACGTGACGAAACCTGATCATCTGGTGGCTTCCCTATCTCACCTCTTCTCCAACCTCTTACCTCACATCCCTCCCTACCTCACCTCTTCTCCAACCTCTTACCTCACATCCCTGTCTTCCTCCCCTCTTCTCCAACCTCTTACCTCACATCCCTCCCTATCTCCCCTCTTCCCCAACCTCTTACCTCACATCCCTGTCTTCCTCACTGCTAGCAGATATATTTATCATAAACAAAAACTCTTTTCATTTTCCCACCGTCCAACTCAATTGATAGCGTTTACACCTAATCAATCAAGGATCCCGGAGAATAACTGGGGAGCCAAATATTAAGAATATCTGTAGTAGATTATATGCTACTTCTTAAGCTGCCTTAGATTTCAATGCTCAATGCACAAATTTTATCAAATGTTCTTGGTAGATCATGCTAAATTTGAACATTTCAATTTTGAGGAGTCCTTCACTCCAAATACATCATAACATTTCAACCTTTTGTAATCCTAAGGCTGCTTCCTTCTTAGTTTTCTCTATTACAGCACTAAGCTCGTCAAGAAGTTTGCGATATTTAACTTTGTTTAGAAAACTACAGTTATCCCACATTTGTTAAGCACAATTTCGTTTAACTTCTCGTAAAAAAAACATGTGCACTCACTGCCAATAGTACACAAACACACATGGCACAATACACAGAACAAATACTGCAGCATGCTGTCCCTGAACCACGTGGTTTCTGTTGTCCAGATAGATACGCAGGCAGGTGTTTGCCTGAAGAACGTAGTTTCTGTTGTCCAGATAGATACTTAGGCAGGTGTTTGCCTGAACCACGTAGTTTCTGTTGTCCAGATAGATACGCAGGCAGGTGTTTGCCTGAACCACTTGGTTTCTGTTGTCCAGATAGATACTCAGGCAGGTGTTTGCCTGGACCACGTAGTTTCTGTTGTCCAGATAGATACTCAGGCAGGTGTTTGCCTGGGCCACGTGGTTTCTGTTGTCCAGATAGATACTCAGGCAGGTGTTTGCCTGGACCACGTGGTTTCTGTTGTCCAGATAGATACTCAGGCAGGTGTTTGCCTGAGCCACGTGGTTTCTGTTGTCCAAATAGATACGCAGGCAGGTGTTTGCCTGAACCACGTGGTTACTGTTGTCCAGATAGATACTCAGGCAGGTGTTTGCCTGAGCCACGTGGTTTCTGTTGTCCAGATAGATACTCAGGCAGGTGTATTGCCTGAGCCACGTGGTTTCTGTTGTCCAGATAGATACTAAGGCAGGTGTTTGCCTGAGCCACGTGGTTTCTGTTGTCCAGATTGATACTTAGGCAGGTGTTTGCCTGAACCACGTAGTTTCTGTTGTCCAGATAGATACTCAGGCAGGTGTTTGCCTGAACCACTTGGTTTCTGTTGTCCAGATAGATACTCAGGCAGGTGTTTGCCTGGACCACGTAGTTTACTGTTGTCCAGATAGATACTCAGGCAGGTGTTTGCTTGAGCCACGTGGTTTCTGTTGTCCAGATATATACGCAGGCAGGTGTTTGCCTGGACCACGTGGTTTCTGTTGTCCAGATAGATACGCAGGCAGGTGTTTGCCTGGACCACGTGGTTTCTGTTGTCCAGATAGATACTCAGGCAGGTGTTTGCCTGGACCACGTAGTTTCTGTTGTCCAGATAGATATTCAGGCAGGTGTTTGCCTGAACCACGTGGTTTCTGTTGTCCAGATAGATACGCAGGCAGGTGTTTGCCTTGACCACGTGGTTTCTGTTGTCCAGATAGATACTCAGGCAGGTGTTTGCCTGGACCATGTGGTTTCTGTTGTCCAGATAGATACTCAGGCAGGTGTTTGCCTTGACCACGTGGTTTCTGTTGTCCAGATAGATATTCAGGCAGGTGTTTGCCTGAACCACGTGGTTTCTGTTGTCCAGATAGATACTCAGGCAGGTGTTTGCCTGAACCACGTGGTTTCTGTTGTCCAGATATATACTCAGGCAGGTGTTTGCCTTGACCACGTGGTTTCTGTTGTCCAGATAGATACTCAGGCAGGTGTTTGCTGGAGCCACGTAGTTTCTGTTGTCCAGATAGATACGCAGGCAGGTGGGTGGTACATTCTTCCTTTATTTCTAACATACACAACCCTCACAATTACCAGTGTTCACCATATTGGACCTTTCGATTACCAATACACACCAGTGAGCGACGGTAAGAGGAATTTCATTTCCAGCATACACCCGTGTAGAGTAGTGAATTCGTTTACCGGCGATCATCACGTTTCCAGCTTTCACGATGACACGGGGCTGCCAGATAATGTCCCCTAGATCTCCTGTCCTCCTCTTTGCCTACCCACAAGACTTCCATCTCTTACCCCTTCTCCTTATCATTCGTCACTCACCGAGCTAGTACTGAGCTAGAGATTCCGGGTCTGATTACTAAACAAAGGACAAGTTTTCCTACTGTGCTAAGAGTCCCTGTTATTCCCGGATGTCCATTGATTGACCTTAATACGAGTTGTAGACTTATCTGAGCGCTACCGCAAAACTATTGATTTGAGCTAGCTGATATAACCTTATTTCTAATACCTTATTCTTCCTACAATTATTATATTGAGTTTTACATTATCAATCCAGTCATATAGCAAATGTGTGGTACAAAAGCTGATGTATTTAACCCTTCTCAATTACCTCCTCATATATATTATAAATTTTCTCTATGCCCCGTATCAAGTTATCATACTCATAGCCTAATGATAAAATCCCTTACTTACTCTTCAGGATTATAAATTCGAAACGTTATTGCTACACTTACAAAAGTACGCCACTGATCCTTATCATGAGCTAGTTCCATCCAGTCCACCTCACTACACCATATCATTCTCCAGTTCATCATAAGATATCTTCCCATCCGCGTCTGGGTCTTACAAATGGTCTCTTTCCTTTGGGCTCTCCACTCAGTACCTTGAACACGGTTTTAAATTTTCCTATTTACGCTGCATGTCCTGCCTACCATAATCTACGAAACTTGACTATACTAATAACTTCTGGTGGTGAGTACAGGGTATGTAACTCATCATTATGTAGACCCACCACCCAAAAGTAACCTCATCCCTGTTTATAAAAATTATCTTCCTAAGCACCTTTTTTTCGAGCACCCTAAATTTTATTTCATCATGCAAGGTAAGAGACCCCATTTCACACCCATAGATAACCAGTATTTTTTTTATATTCTATGTTTTACATCCCTTGAAACCATTTGAGTTATCAACAACTTACCGACATAGTAATAGCATGCATTTTCCGACGGTATCGATTTCCTAATTTACACTCTAATACTGTTATTTCTAGTTAAAACTGTTCCTAACTATTTAAATTCATCAACCCTGTCAAAAATACGTTGTTTAAAGTAATCTCTAAATTAAATTCCTCACTCTATGTTGTCTTTGTATTCATACACTTAGTATGTTCAGCGTTAACTTCTAAGACTATTAACGTACTTGCCTCAAATAAAATGTCTGCATTTCTCGCGAAAGCTTCCTTACTACTACCCAACAAAGCTAAATTATCTAGTTATCCAAATAGCTACAATATACCGTTAAATACCAATCCTTCCCAAGATTAATAAAAAAAAATCCTGTGAATAGGAGAGAACAATGTTGATATATAGATTGGTCCACCCTCTTCCCAAGAATGTTGTTTAGCTCTAAGTACAAGTATACTAGTAATTCTGAGAACAAAAGCTTCCTCTTTAAATTCACCCTCCTCCTCTATACCACTTAGATCTTATTGTAATATATGTTCTTATACATTTATGCTTGCAGTAGTCGAAGTTTGATTCCGAGTTAGATGGGATGAGAGTCGTTACTTCTCTAAATTCAACCCCATTATTTTAGCAAAAATACAATGGAGAGAGAGAAAGTAAAATACAGTGAGAAAAACCCTTGTCCTCGTGAGTGAGAGATAAAACACATTTCCATACAACACAAGTCAATAGCGTGGAAAGAGTACAGAAAAACAATCACGATTAAATCAGCTGTAGTGTAATTAAAATGGTATGGATAAAGGTGGAGAAGATATTTAATCGACCTCATTATGTATAGTCAATGACTAGAAGGTATAGCATAGAGAGAGGATGGGAAAACATAAGTCAAACATGAATTCGGATAACCACGATACACATCAATACTTGTAAATAGCAATCGTAATTTGCTTGTCAATCAGAAGAAAAATAACATGAGTCAATAACAGTAATTACCAAACCAAACATTATTAATATAAATATCAATATCAATTGTCAGGCTCTGATCAAAATATCGGGTTTGTATCACATATGACATTTATCATTTAAAATACTTATATAAATACATATATCCAACTTATATATTAAATTACAAATATATAAATTAGTACATCATACATGCATGCAAAAATAAAAATTCATTTGAACATACACCAAATCATATATGTTTACATGCATACATAAATGAATAAATATATAGATATATAAAACTACATATAGTCATTGTTGTATGTAAAAATTTCAAACATAAATATGTACTGCACATATATTCATTAATAAATCAATACAGTTGTACATATTATATACAAAACTAAAAATATACATAAAAAATTGTTGACACGTATATGTACCATAATACACATGTATATACTGTACATATATAGATATCATACAAACATACATACACACATACAGTATACATACATACACACAAACAAACATATATACATACTTACATTCATACATAGACATATGTACATACACATGCATACAGACATACATATCCTAGTATATATATTATACCTACATGTAAGAGATGGAGGGGATAATAGAGAAGAGAAGGAAGGGATCATGAAGGAATGAAGTCAGCCATTCTAGTTTTCAAGGCGTACTAAACACGTCGAGGCAGCCCACACTAGACAAACAGGCCTCAAGGATCGTTTTAGACGTCACAGCGTGTGTCTGGTCAGCCACACGCAATCACAAGTTCTGGCCACACCATTATTTAATATAAACCTTAACTTAATATTTAATTATTTCACTTTTGATTTATTGTCTTACTTCTTGTGTTAAATAGCTTATAAGTATTTAGGGGTGATATATAATGAAGTTAATATTTTGGACTTAACAAATATGTTTGACTCTTATACAAACAATATGGCTATGTGCAATATTCCCGATAAAATTTAAGTTAAATCAAATTAATAAATAGGCTAATTTCCCGCTCCATTTAAGTTTGTTGTTCACTTCCTCACCTTATAGAATAATCTCATTTCATTTATGAAGCCAGGTCAAAAGCTTACTCGAGAACAGTTGTCATCACTTACAGAAAACATCACTTTACATTGTGGATACTTGAACCGCACCCCGCCTTGTAAACGTGTTTCACATTTACTATGTTGTACCATTGATTTATGATCTCTAAACAGTAATTGTGTATAAGGAAGAATCCGTGTTATTTTTCACCCTAAATAGTTTAAGTGCAGCTACATTTCATCATCAAACAACTTTGCCCATAGATTAACATTCTGCTGCTCAAGTGAAGTTGGAAGCAGTCATTTTTCCCTGAGAGCTGGGGCTAATTTAACAAAATGTGTTTTCTCTTGTTTATGCAACATTTTAAAATTAGATACACTAGCATAAGTTTGTTATCCGAATCTGGGTTGTTGAAGTCAAGAAAAATAATTTAGTTTACAATAAACTTGATTCAGCCAGTAATTCCTTATGCATTTAAACAAATGTACTGAATATAAAATAATGTGCACACTTTGTGACTTATCAAAGTAATTTTCAAAATTTGATCTTAATTTCCCTTTAGATAACTTCTCAAATACATGCCTAGTGTATGTCTTAAATAACACAAAGGACTTTGTAGCTTATCCTTTTTAAAAGTCTTAAAATAGGTGAAGTAAATTCCTCTAAGTGATTTGACGTTTTATTTTTCACAAGAAAACAATCCTACAAAATCATTGTTTTTGCTTAGGATGGAAAAAAAACTCACATAAGTTTGGATAGTTGTTGCCATATTTACATGACTGTTACTATTAATAAAGGAAAATAATACATAAGCTTCTTAGTGAAAAGTAGAACACAAACTTCAAGTTAGGAGGAAAAGAGGTCAGTTTTATCTTTAGATCCAGTTCGACATCCAGGAAAATCAATGTTATAAAATACCTGCTTTACACTTATATGTAGTCTTAACAGCCATGATAAATGACAAAGTTTTTTCCACTGGTCCAGGATATTCACGACATATTAGCCAAAAACTAATTAGATTAACTTTTTCAAAGTTATCCTTCAGTGAATATCACATGACAGTTCAACAACGGAATCAATATCAAATTCATTGACATGTAATTCTTAGTCACTTTCTCTATTCCCCGTAAAGGGTTCCTGATCCATACTTTACCTCCATAAATTGGAAAACAATATTCCTTTAAACTTGATTCTAGACCTAAAAGGCTTTCTTTGATAACAGCGGAAATTTCATCTAGGATATTATCATCATATTCTTTTGTAGCTCTGCTAACTTTGAAAATTACTTATAATTTCCTTTATCCATCCGATGGGACCATAAACGAAGTATTTTATTTACAACTTACACATTTTCATGTACCTTGAAAATATTTATATTATTACCTGGCATGTGTTTACATTTAGGTTATTTAAAAAATAAAAAATATTTCAAAGGTAGTCCACCCTGACCAACCAAATAAAATATTGAGAGTGTTCTTTAAATTCATATATGGCATCCTTTGTAGATGTTAGATATTGCTCCAAAAACAATAACACTTCAGCCTTCAATTCAATCAGTCGTTTCAAAATATTCCCTCTCGACAGCCATCGAACCTTGTTGTGTAGCAGTAGAAGCTCGTGTTCATTTCCCGTTTATTCGCATAAAGTGGCCTCGAATTCAGCGGGTGAGATTTTATGTAATTTATTAACTTAATACATTATTTGAGAATTACATTCAAAAGTAATGGCATTGTTTTCAGAGCTGACGACTCCCTGTGAACGCTACAACGCACCCACGCGCGCTACCACTCCAATCCTCGGAAAGAAGCAAGTCTGAGATGAGAGCCTGTCATTGCTCTTGTTCCATACCTAGTTCTGTATATTTTTATTTTCACTGTCATTTTTAATTATTATAATCATTAATTAATTTCTTTATCTGTTGTTCTTGTTGGACGTATTATACAAAAGAAAAAATCTTTAGGAGTTGTATATTTATTATCATATCTTACGAAACAAATTAAATTATCATTGTCTGATATGTCTGCACTTTAATACACTTGAAATGAAAAATATTGACCCTCTTGAATTTGGATCATGACCATTTGTTCAAAATTGTTCACCATATCCCCAACTATATGCCTCACCATGTTATTATACAGTAACAAAATGCTTAGATGGTTATCCTGGTTTATTGTATACAATTTCAGATTGTTATTGTTTTCATAGCAGGAGGAATATTTTTTTTATTTTTTTGCAATAGAGTGAGAATCACTTATATCAGCCCAGGCTATTTTAATATTTTCGGTGAAAGAATTGCTAGAAACAGTAGAAGATAAATTTGGTTTTGTAGGTGTGAATTACTTTTTGATATTTATGAAAAAATTTATTGGCTTGTTAAAGTATGCTAGGTGTTTTAATTCCAAGTGCCGCCTTAGCTTTGAGAGTTTCATAGATTCATTTGACTGTGTTACTTAACAATTAACGCATAGTGGCTTCTCATCATCACCCTTGACAAAACCATGAAATACTGAAAGGTTTACGACTTCTTTATCATCTCAGCAGTAATCTGCAGACCATTTGACCATTTGTTGGTACAATTTTCGGTTTACTTGTACTCGGCTGCTCACGGTAATTTGGTGGTTTACAACCATTTATCCATGAATATCAGATAAATGAGCACAATTGGTTGTTATTATACGACAGTAAATATATACACGCATACTGGCGGGAAAATACTAAATAACTGCCACTGTATACGAAATGAATCGCTCCCTTTGACAGCCAAGTAGGAACTGAGAGATCCACAGAACAGAGACAGGGGTGACAAGTAGGAACTGAGAGATCCACAGAACAGAGACAGGGGTGAGTAGCACCGCCAGGGTAGCATAACTCTCGGTGGGGTGGTTACATTGTATGTGGCTCAGCTCTATCTCTCACGGACCGGTACCGGGTCATGACCCACCATTTGGGAAACCCGGCTTTAGGGTAATTAGTTGTCGCAAGATTGGAAACATTTGTTGTTGTCATGATAACTATGCTAATAGCTCATAGAAACCGCCATTTTGAAAAAATACTTAGAGGAATATTTTATTCCCTACTCATATTCTACATTCTACATATAAAATAAATTAGGTCCAAAATAATAACAAGTTTTAAATGAGAAACTTTGGCAGTTGATAAGACCTCAAGGCACACGCGCACCATCTACCATAATATACCACCCGCCTTTCCCCTTGACGAGACTCCAAATTATATTAATTTAGGCTCTGCGTGTTTATCAAACGGTGGAAGACTATTCGTTCTATAAAACTTAACACATTCCACATGTAATATAATACTGCGTGGGGTACAAAGTATTGTCGGACTAGCGGATTTGGTCTCTCTGGTTCTTTCATAGCATATCTAGATTTAAAATAGCCACCAACTTGTAATATAAATGCAAGAACATGTAAATTATTATAAAATATTATATGAAAATTGCAGCTTTGTAGCTTCAAAACCAATACAAAAAACCTCAAATTATCTTAGAATTAAACCTATATGATAGTTTAAAAAGTAAAGCTATTTTTTATTGCGATTATAGCCACATTGTTTAGAATGAAACATGACACCTGGACACAGGAATCGAACCCGGAACGTTTGCCTTAGTACGCCAATGCTCTGCCCACTGAGCTATCCAGGAATTGTCCCGTGCCCAGGGTCATTCTCCGCTCATATCTTAAGGCAGTCTGTGAACTACTTAGAGATGAACATTTTGAATAGGAAAATTCTCCGCAGTGGCGGCTTGCGGTTAAATTATGGAGGTGGCACCAAGAGCCTATTGTACTTCAACATACAGTGTGTTAAGAGACGAGTGGGTTATAGGAAGGGGAGGGGTGGTTAGGAAGCATGGAGGATATGGGGAGACAAATATTGGGCCAACCTTAACATTCCTTTAGTTAACTTATTGATGATAAGAAATTGAAGTATGATTTAGAACATAACGGGTCTTCAAAGGCTCACATTCATTTGTTTCTTTACTAGTTTTCTTAGCACCGCGTCTTACTACCCGTTCGGGTTATACGTCTATGTACTAACACGCTAATGTATTGGGGATAAGGAAGGTTGAATTTACAGATATTGCACCTGCATTTGTGTGAAGAGTGAGTAAGTGGAAACCAATTTAGAAAATACCTTCCTCAGTGGACCCGAGTTGAACCCCGAGGTTCCTGTCATCGGTAGTCTAGTCTATTGCGAGAGTAGCGCGTTGGACCTTGCAAGCCATCTAGCAGGTGTTTCTTACTATTACTATCACTATCACTAATTATTATTACTGTTGTTATTATTATCCATCTAATCAGTTGAAATTAATCAACAGGAAAAATGTTCCATCTCACATCTCTAGAAGCACTATTGGCAGTATATTATTATTAGCACCGCGTCTTACTACCCGTTCGGGTTGTACGCACTTACGCTAATGTGTAATGGTAGGGTGATTGTGAGATGAAATGGAGGACCTACAGTTTAACGTGGAATCCGAACCACGGTGGAGGCCTGGCATTCCCCACATTTGGCACTATAAAACCTTACCGAGTCGAAGAAGGCTGCGATATCTGATAGCTCGTGATCTTAATTAATCATTCAATTGTAGCCAACGATTTCCACACGTCCATCACAGACTCTGCCTTAAATGAGGGTGAAAAATGACCTCGTACACGGGATGATTCCTGGATAGCTCAGTGGTTAGAGTATTGGCGTACTAGGCCAAAGGTCCCGGGTTCGATTCCCGTGTCCAGGTGTCATTTTTCAATCCAAAGAGTTAGAATGTTATAATGTGACCCTATTAATAAATAACTAATTAACTTGAGAAAGGCGAGATCTCTGTTTCTAACTATTTACTTTGATCTAAAAACTGCAACATTTCGCAGTATTTGAAAAAATATTTTATTTCACCTTTTCATGCATTTCATTAAAATTGTAGGCTATAGTTAAATGGGGACGTGGTGATTGCTTCTAACTATAGTTTGGCATGGGCCATGTTTTGAGATTAGAAACCCCTCCTTAAATAACGCTGGATCTCTGGTCGTACGTTACACGTATTAGCGATCCTGTAAGAGTGATATTCAGAGCATCACAATCTCAGAATGTTATTGAAACCGTTATAAAAGTGGTACTTTCCAAATTGGTGTACACGCGGACTAAACGTCAAACTTGTCCGATATACTTTGATGGTGACGGGAAGGACAGGTTTTGGATTTCGGCTGGGTGTACTGAATGTAGTTTTATCCAGATGGTTTCTCACGTTTCCTCCACGCAAATGTGGGTACATTTACTCTTAATACTACCTTCCCCAACTATACTCAATTAGTGTGATAAAATATAAATAGCCCAGACGGTTAGTTATTTCGTAATTTAAATATAAATTACAGCTAATCATTTAAAGTTGGATTGTTACGACGACGGTTACAGAGGTAAACAACGTCAGTAATTATTACTCGAAAATGTTGCAAATTAAGTTGTATTCACTAAAAGAAGGGGTCAGAAAATTCACCCCTATATTAAAACACTTTTTGTTTTAAATTAACAAAACAGGTTTATTATTTACCTGGCTTTGAACTCAAACATTTTTTATAAACGATGACAAACGCCGTTGGATTTGGTATTGGCCATTTCAATACTGCCTGTCACGTGACACCACCGAGTGTTGAAAAAGAAGTTCAACCATCGACCAAGGCTGCCATCGATTCAACAATCGATACTAGAAATTATATCGATATCCGACGTTACATCGATGTCTTAGAAGACCATGCTCGCGGCAACGATGTCATTCGAGAGGCGCATTATTTTAATAGGCATATAGTTTAGATCTTTTTTTGTGTTTTATTTAAAATATAATTCTGTTAATACTGTTAAAAATCCTACTAATGATGTCTTCCAAGCTACCCTTATGTTGTAGCAAGGTTTCTGAACTAATCTTAAACATATTATTTATCTAGTGATAAGAGTTCCTGGCTAAAGATGCAAAGGTCCTGGGTTCGATCCCCGTCACTTCCAGATTTTCTGTGAAGCAGTGGGTCTGGAGCGGGCTCATCTCAGCCTCGTGAGGACAAGTGAGGAGCTACTTGAATAAATAAGTAGCAGATTTGGTTTGGACGACTGAGATTAACGGCTGGAGGGCTTGTGCTGACCACATGACACCCTCTATCTGCAACTGTTGGCACTATCCTCACTAACGGTGGTGGCCGCTTGGTCAGTTTAGCTCTCTTGCGAGCTCCATGGAGCTTTTTTCTTATATACAACTTTCCAAAGAGAATAGCTCTAATTTATCTAGTTTTGGAAGGAAAAAAGTGATGGTTACTTTTAAAGAGAAAAAATAAAGCAATCATACGCATCATTTGAAGCTAGAATAGCGAGGTTTCTTGCACTTTAATCTCAATATGGTGACTGGGGAATTACCTAGTTTATTCAATAACTGAGATATTTCCTTTTCTTCTAAAGTTCAATACTCCAAACGTTTGTTTGAGTTTCTTGGACTTTGGTGATCCTGTGTGCGTCCATTGCATGGACTGCTGCTTTGTTTCAACACTAAGGTTCTTTTTATGCGCGTGGTTGTTGGGCCACCCCGTTTTCTAACTGCGTTGAGTTAAATGAGTCAACTTATACACGCCGTAGCGGTAAACCTTCCGCCGCATTTTGTAGTTACAATCCGCAGCGGTCGAGCGGTTTCTAAATACAGAGTGTAATGCGACCTCTTATACCGGCGGTAGCGGTCTACCGTCAGCTCGCATAGTTTCCAACTGAACTGCACCAACTTCAGCGGTGCCCTCTCGTCAGTCTACTGGTTGTTATATACGTGGGAGGTTGTGTTGTTTGAAAATGGAAGAATTCAACAATGAACGTTTTATCGATGAGGTTAGAGAAAGTCCAAGTATATGAAACTCTGAACTGAGGATTTTTGCTAGGCTTGGTATTATTGCGCGCCCAACTATTTCGCCTACAGTTGTAGCGTTTGAAAAACGCAAGTTATAATTGGTACTAGCGCATCCGCCGTCACTGCCTTGAGGCCAAGTTTGTCACCACCAATCACGTAGGGCTCAAGGAATATCAGGTCTGATGCAATTGGTTGCTTCTGGTGAGTGTCCGTCAACTTCTTTGACACCCATCGAGCACAAACTTTACGATACTGAAACTTCTCAGTAACGATCTCACACAGACAATACGTGGATTCTGGGTAATATCTGATGAAAGTTCAGAACGCAATAAGCGTCTGTTTTCACGGATCTTCATGTTCACGAATTCGACCCCGTCTGGAGATACCACATATGGAACGAACGTTCGCTCGGCCATCTTTAAGGACACGACACTATTTCCTAACTTTACCTGCACTCATTACAGTAAGGAAATAACCTTAACAAAGCTGACAGTGAATTTCCGCTGCATTTATGTTTATTTCGGGAATACATTTTATCACGGCATGGACTTCCACATACGGTGTGATTATTTATATTATAATCCGTTTTAAAACAAATTCTTACACAAATCTAAATAATCACAGGGCTTTGAAAACTTAGGTGTAGCTTAGTAATGACTCTCTCTATCGCCCTGTGCATGCTCCAACATGGCCGCGCCCGTAACACGGTTGCCATGATCAATCGGACACCCTTAGTACATTACACATAGCATGCTGGAGTATTGTATAGATGACAATTAAATTAAGAGTTTTAACATAATTGTTTCATACATATCCAGAGAAGAAGGAACTATTTTGAAATTTAAAAAAAATTGTCATTTGAAGAATACACTTTCTGGCTAGAACGTATGTGCGTTTACCAATCTGATATCACGGTTAGCCAAAAGTAAGAATCTCAGACATGAAATAGGCTAAAATTATTACAAACTCTTCTAATTCGTGAGTAAATTCTATTACTTAATTAACGGTAGAGTTTAAAAATTGATTTAGAGGATATGTGGATTATCAAGTAACTATGTCAAAATTTAAAGACAATAGAACTAACACAGGTAGACTACTCTTCGTTACTCCGAAAGTTAACAAGTCTACTTTGTTTGGTTCCACTATGGTGGAGGCTTAGAGCGGGGAACCTTCGTTCTTTGAAGGGGCTTGGTGTGGTCTCTTGCCATATTTTGACACCTATGTATCTTCATCGTTAACTACACATTCTCATACAGCATGTGCTTAAAATAATTAAAATCATAATATACCTAATTATTTTTCAAGAATAATGTATAAAATATAATCGCTCGTGATTCTTAATTACTCACTCAATGGTAGCCAACAATTTCCCCACGTCCATCACAGACTCTGCCTTAAATATTGGTGAAGAATTACCTTGTACATGGGACGATTCCTGGATAGCTCAGTGGTTAGAGGATTGGCGTACTAAGCCAATGGTCCCGGGTTCGATTCCCGTGTTAAGGTGTCATTTTTCAATCTAAAGAATTAGAATATTATAATGTGACCCTATTAATAAATAACTAATTGTTTGAGAAAGGCGAGATCTTTGTTTCAAACTATTTACTTTGATATCAACTATATATTTACCTAGCTTTGGTTGGTGCAATATCATATTTTGGCACATTTTGGCATATTTTGGCATTCAGCCATCCAATGATAAAACGTCCCCACCTTTTGTGTAGGCTATGAAATACATCCATAGTGCAATCCCTCAAGGAAAGACTGCTACGTTTCAAGGTAAACAGAGTGTATACATAATTTACGACATTTTACTGCAATTTAGCAAACTTAACACAATGTCTTGCGCGCTATATTATGTTTCAAGAGCGGCGGTATAGTTCCATAGTCCAAGTTGCAACATGCTTCATCAACCTTGATAGTGATGACATAACAATGGGGACCAACAATAAAGGAGGCGTGTCCTTTAAAATAAGCAACAAAACACAAACCCTGCCGCCGATGATTTAATTAGTGAGGAGAGAATGCGATACAAAGAGGAGGGAAGATAAATTATGATTAACAAAAGGCGATCAAGGTGGGACACCGCCTTCTCATGTGACGTCACGCACCAGGTTGCCCACCTGGTCAGAAGATGGAACAAGACCGTCCAGCGAGGCAAGGACACTCACAAATACAGCCAACCTCCTCGAGATTCCTCAGCTGTGCTGCCGCTTCCAAACAAAAGACAACAGAGGGGGGTAAAAAAACTGTATACTGTACTTAAAAATAAATAAATAAATATAAAAAAGACCGTCCAACTTTTCCCTTCTTCTCTTCAACAAAACCGACGTTAAGGTGTACATTGTTGCCGTGTGTATTTAAGTTACCTTTATTAAGAGTTTAGAATTCTTTTGTTGCATCATTGGCAACATTGGAGAGGTTGTTGTCCGAGTTTATTTTAGTTGTTTTTTTATAGTTCGTGTCTTTTTCTTTTCGGTCCTGTTTGGGAAGGTGGTATGAGGCGTTTAAACACAAAATGCATTGGAGGGAAGAAAACGGGCAGGTGCTACAAAGAGAAAGAGACATAAAAAGGAAGGAAAGATGTTAAAAGAGAAAGAGAGAGAAATATCCGTGATGAAGTCTATGAAAAACCGGTTTGAGAGTTGCATTGTCGAAGGAATCCCTAAGAAGCATTGGACCGGGAGGAAATCAAAAGGAGATTTGAACACAAAAACAAAAGATAAACGACAAAGGGTAAAATGTGAATGAAATTAACGTTCGCAAAGAATAATAAGAACTACTAGCATATTGTTAGTCCATACGTAGAAACTGCAGGTCATTACCGGTTCTTTTTGAAACGTTCGTACATTTGTTTGAAATCTGTTTGTAAATAATAGTTTTTTAGAGCACCACGTCTTACTACCCGTTAGGCCTGTATGTATATTTTCACTAAGGATGAGGAAGGTCAGATATTTTATATCCTTCGTTCACCATGAAAGGAAGTAGTCTTACCTTGACGTATTACACTCGGATATAATGGAATAATGCTACCTTTTAGGTTAACGAAGGGTGCAAGCAATTGCTTGGAAGGAGAGTGGAAAGCCACCCTCAATATACCCGGCCAGGATATGAACATGTATGTTCCCATTACCAGCAAACCACACCGCGCGAGTTTTATGCCTTAGTCCGCGTGCCCACCGATACGGGTGACACCTGGCTTAGCAACATATATTAATCATTTATAACAATGTCTAAAATGTCGACACCTTTATATATACGAATTAGGTGTACCCTTATTGAACATTAGCAGAGTTAGATATGGGGTACCAGGCTTTACTTTGTGTTAGGATAGCCTGGGTTCAACCTACTGGTGGAGGCATTGTAGGTTTACTTCTATAGCTCGTCTGTGGTAGGTGACAGCTAGCAGAAGATGCTTTATTGCAAACATCGGCCGAAAGTTACTAATGTCAACCTGCTCAAAAATATTTATTATTTGCTTATTAATACTATATTCTCAATAAAAAGTGTTATCAAGTGGTTCTGATATTTCCAACCAATGTAAGCAGTAAAGAATCTTCTACTAATTGTCACACACTCTCACCACAGATGAACTATACAAATCTTTTCATATCCTAGTCAGACATTATCTGCTACAATTTAGCTAACTAAAAGTCCTTGGTTCGATTTCAATCACAGATGAAAAATAGATAATTAGGAGAAATGTGTGTTTCTCTTTGACAATGATGACCTGAGTGTCGATGGGGAGTGCATGGCAAGTTGCTGTATATAGCATGTGCGACATGTAGAGTCATGATTGAGTAGACTGGTCCACTGTTCCATGATTGAGTAGACTGGTCAACTGTTCCATGATTGAGTAGACTGGTCCACTGTTCCATGATTGAGTAGACTGGTCCACTGTTCCATGATTGAGTAGACTGGTCCACTGTTCCATGATTTTAGTGGAATGGTCCACTGTTCCATGATTGAGTAGACTGGTCCACTGTTCCATGATTTTAGTGGAATGATCCACTGTTCCATGATTTTAGTGGAATGGTCCACTGTTCCATGATTTTAGTGGAATGGTCCATTGTTCCATGATTTAGTAGACTGGTCCACTGTTCCATGATTTAGTAGACTGGTCCACTGTTCTATGATTGAGTAGACTGGTCCACTGTTCCATGATTTTAGTGGAATGGTTCACTGTTCCATGATTGAGTAGACTGGTCCACTGTACATGATTTTAGTGGAATGGTCCACTGTTCCATGATTTTAGTGGAATGGTCCATTGTTCCATGATTGAGTAGACTGGTCCACTTTTCCATGTTTTAGTGGAATGGTTCAATGTTCCATGATTGAGTAGAATGGTCCACTGTTCCATGTTTTAGTAGACTGGTCCACTGTTCCATGATTTTAGTAGACTGGTCCACTGTTCCATGATTTTAGTAGACTGGTCCACTGTTCCATGATTGAGTAGACTGGTCCACTGTTCCATGATTTTAGTGGAATGGTTCACTGTTCCATGATTGAGTAGACTGGTCCACTGTATCCATGTTTTAGTGGAATGGTTCAATGTTCCATGATTGAGTAGACTGGTCCACTGTTCCATGATTTTAGTAGACTGGTCCACTGTTCCATGATTTAGTAGACTGGTCCACTGTTCCATGATTGAGTAGATTGGTCCACTGTTCCATGATTTTAGTGGAATGGTTCACTGTTCCATGATTGAGTAGACTGGTCCACTGTTCCATGTTTTAGTGGAATGGTTCAATGTTCCATGATTGAGTAGACTGGTCCAACTGTTCCATGTTTTAGTGGAATGGTCCACTGTTCCATGTTTGACGTGTAGCAAGTGTTTAGCTGTTGATGATTCAGTCAATCTGTGCGAAAATGTTTGACAGTTCAGTAAACCATGCAGTACAACAAACAATTTTGATTTTGTATGTATCGTTGAAAGATAACGTGAAATTGTTATCAACACGCGGGAGGAGAGTTCCAAAACACATGTATTAAAGAAGATATGGTAGGAAATAGCAAGAATTTGTCAGAATATAGAACACAAGCACCAAGAATTAATACATTGTGAATAACTGCATGAACCCAAAACTGTAGTTTCTTCTTTATCCTTCTTATAACTGCTTGTAGCATCAGATCATGTGCCATTTTATCAACACGTTCGTGTTGCAAGTCATATGCTCTATTTTCATCAACAATGTTGCATGTCTCCACCGCTGCCCGGCGTGAAAGTTGCCTCGGCCAAGAAGTATCCGTGGATTGATGTACAAGTGTGCGGAGACTGAACATTTGTAACGGACTGTAGCCAACTCTTTCCCCTTGTCGTGGACCGGTGGGATCTCTAGTTCGACCTCAAGGTCACCGAACTAAGGTCACGGTCCAACGGCCTGTTCAGGCCTGTCGGCACCAACTACGAGCTCTGGAGTGACCTCCAATCCAACATATTCATCAACATTCAAATTTGGAGACAACATAATTATATTTTTATCTCCTTTAAACACATTCAAGAGTTCATTAGTCATAGTATGTTTGCGAATCAACAAACGTGGATTCGGGGAATGCCACTTAATTAATGAGTCTGTATTGTGAGTCAGTCCCCAAACATAAGGAATCCTTAGAACCGTGTTCAACTTGAGCAACATACATACACACTTATGTTGACAAAACAAGCGCAAAGAAGGAAGGATGGGTAGAAAGTTTACCTAAATGTGATGTCGATAATAATAATAATGGTTTTAAATACCAGCTTCGGTGGTCGCATGGTCTAACGCGCTACCCTCACAGTACACTAGACTACCGATGACGGGGAGATCGAGGTTCGAATCTCGGTCGGGTGTACTGAGAGAGGTTTTTCGAAAATGGTTTTCCATTCTTCCTCCAAGAAAATTAGGGTGCACTACATATAAATCTTACCTTCCTAATTCCTAAAACCATTAGCGCAATTAGTGCGTAAGAGTATAATCCGAACGGGTAGTAAGACGCGATGCTTAGATAAATTTGTTTCAAGCCTGTGTTTTCCAATTTTCATAGAAAGGACTTTATAGAAAATACAAACACTATTTTACTGCCAACATTAAAACATTTGTACAACATTATTAGTGTTATTTTATACGTATTGATAATAGTTAACATTTAATGCTGCAGATCACATGAGAAGCTCTAGTAACATTTTAGGCTGTCATATGAATATTGGACTGTACAAAACTGCATTATCAATAGTATTTTCGGTAGGGGTCTCTCAGTAAAGTTGGTGACAAAATATTTCATGAATGTGCTAATGGCTCCCATATCTTATCTAGACAAAATGTGATACAATGGGCCCATTTGTCAAAATAGTCTATTAGATGAAAATATGGTGAACAATGAAAAGGCAATCTTTCTCATGACAGCCCTATCCACCCCGATACTCTAATAGAGCATTATATGACTCGTATGTTAGATACATGCACATATCTTATCACCTGTTCAACAAAGAACCATTTATGGATGCAGTATCAATTTTTTTAAATATTAGATTAACTATCCTATAAACTAGCATATTTTACTTAGAATTGTACCAATTACGCCAATGAGTTAGAGATGAGAAAAGTTAAATTTAGCAGTAGTGTACCCACATTTGCGTGGACGGAGAGTGGAAAACCATTTTGGGAAAAACCTCAGTACACTCTGCAAGGATTAGAATGCCGATCTACCCGTCATTAGCAGTCTATTCTAACACAAGAGTGACGCCTTAGACCATGCGGCCACCAAAGCAAGAACGATAATTATTAACTGGGTAGAAATTTAGCTGTGTTAGAGGTGAGTATCCAACGTAAATGTTTCGCCCTCACTTATTTTTATCTAATGACGTATTTTAAACAAATTTTGGTTCACAGAGAAAACACCAATGACCCTCAAGAGTATATCTTATCGTCTCCTTACTCAAGCAGAAGTGTCCTAAATCTACAAAAAGAATTACTAGTTTTGATAAAATTCAAACTAATTATTTCAGCATTGTATTATTATAAATCTGGTTTATTATATTTTTACGATTTTAATGTTTTAAAAAGAGAGGAGGGTGGAAAATTCATAAAAATAATCAAGTGGTTTACGTAATATCAAAATTTGGAAAGCTCTGTTCTATAAGCATGCAGTGACCAATTGCATTCCAAACCTCAAGTTTGTTTTTAATATCGATAGGATTGTGCATCATCACAGGACTGTCTCAATACGTCGTATATATGAGAACATGAACACGCTCTCAGTCGGATGCTGTATTTGATATTACCAAAATAAGTGAAATATTATATAAATCTTTGTTTACACGTTTAATTTACTGGGTTTATTTTATTCGTGCGTGTCTGGGCTACATCAATCATAGCCCAGTGGTAGAAAGATTAGCCAGTACTAATGTACCGTTGCCCAGAGGACGCCCGAATGTACTAATCTTACATCTTTGCGTGGAGGCTCTTTCCATGTCCCAATGAGATGATATGAAGTGGTGGTGATAGTGAGTATAAGGATGTGTAACCAGTAGACATTCTTTAACCTGATTAACCGGACATAGGTGACCTTTGGGATAGTTTCCCTTCCGGGAAAAATACCCAAGGTATCAGCCGGGAACCGAACCCTTTAGGTAGTAGTCAGGTGCACAATGGAACCGATTAAATAATGGGTGAATGGACACATCACCATTTCAACAATTCAAGATATATATCACCATTTCAACAATTCAAGATTTATATAAGTGTCATGGAATTTCAGAGCAATATTTAGTTTTTTCTTTAATAAAAGCCGTAATGTTAATACATGTTATAAAAACGTTATTAAGCATGTCATATTGAAATTACCCTCCTTAAAGGTATTTGGTCTGAGTTTCTAAATACATTTATGCCCTTGTGATTTATAGCTCATTTCTTGCCATACTTAAACTTTCTATTTATATTCGAATTTAGCTTCTCAAACTATTGATATTAATAAGTTTACCAGAACACCATTTTTTTTCCAATGTATTTTGTAGAATCTTATCTGTCACAGCACATGATTACTTCTAGTGAAATCAGAGTGTAGATAATCGCTTTAAATAGAAACAATACGTAATTAATAAAGGCACTTCTGGATAATATTAAGGTGGCCACGCAATCTCCAGAATATAATTCCAGCATGATCACCGGTTTTACTAACAAATAATTTTCCTCATTTTCCCCATTTTTTAAAAAGAATATCTTAAGGCTATATTTTGAAAAATAATTCAGAATGAACATGTTTTGTAAAGTTTGTGTTCAACACTCCACCAAATTTTAGTTCTTGAGCAATTGTTATTAATAAATAAGTATAGCAACTTCCGGTGGAGGTAATTTCCAACCCCCCCTCAAGAAAATATTCAATGTATAGCCCTGGAATTACTCTGCATCCTTATCACACTTATTTTAGATCTAGTTCAAACAACCAGTATTTCACTTGTGGTGCGACTCAACCACATGCATACAGACATGTTCAACAATAGTAAGTATATCTGTGCAAAATGTCCCCCATACCTTACAATGTCAACATAAAAACTAAAGTAGGATTCTGGAAGTTTACTATGTTATTAGTATTACTTCGTAGGTATGGAGATGGCCTATCAAAGGTAACAACTACAGACAACACGACTAGACATATAAATATATAATAGCAAAATGGTTTAGGAAAATGTTTAACTGTCAAAAATGTGTATACTTATTTTAATCTAACTGTACGTGTGCTTGAACCCGCGAGCAAGATCCATAACTAGCCAGACAAAACATTTGGACATTCGCGTTGGTACTATAAATTTAAAGGGGTGTGATTTTTCTGAGAATTTAATACAAAATCAAGTCGAGAAAATGCATATAGTTTGCTCATGCCTTTGAATAAAAGTGTTTTTAATATTTTCAAAATTCCCGACCAAGGGCATAATTCAAGCACTTTCATCGAAGTTTTGTTTCCGCAATTCTGAGAATGCAAGCACAATTGACGGTGTTCTTGATTTTCTCGTTCAGTCAACATCCCGAGTTTACTTACGTGAACAAACCAAATAACTGTTGAGGCTTTCGGTAGATGCTTCTAGACTTTAAGAGTTCAAATAAGTCACAATTTATAATATTATTAAATTCAAGAAGTGATCAATTTAAAGTAAATTATGTTCGGTAGCACAAATTATCCGGTCATGCTTGCTGCCCCTATCTGTTCCTACATTCTAATGTACTCCCATCAATGGACGCGGTTCATGGTTCACTGATATAATACACTTAGAGGCCTTACGTCTGATCAATGTTTCTGTGGACGGTGAGTGACTAGTCGCCGTGGGAGACTTCATTCCAACCTGCTATAAATAACGTCCCAATAAAACCGTCAGTCCCAAAGCTGACCAACTGACGAATGTGCTCTTTAGAAAAGCCAAACACCACATCTTGTTAGCCTCGAAGATCTGTGGGAAGAGGACCACCCAAATAAAGCAACCGTTTCACTTGAAGCAACATTTTAAAAAATACACCTAATTTAAAGAAAACCTTAAAATGAAGCACCTGAGGTACTGTGAATTACATTAATTGTTTATTGGATCATTCGACACCAAGGTTGTTAAACGACTCGGTATAATAGGCAGGGATGAGGAAGAGAGAAAGAGAAAGGAATGGGAAAATTACAGTGACCCATTGTGACTATTTTATTTAGAAAAATCAGAACGAAAATATATAACAAAGGCGACAATTTTTTGAATATGGTATGCTATGTATATGTTAAAAACAAAGGAGAAATAGAGTAGATATAAAAATAAGGGGGGGGGGGGNGGGGGGGGGGGGGATTCGTTACCAAAGCTCAATGTCCATTGCTAATTCAATGTAACATTGAGATTTTTTTACCAGTCAAACAATACCTACAATAACATCAGTTTCATCGTCAATTTCAAGGAACAAATATTAATGTCAAGAAAAACTTTGTTCGTGAAGAAATATATACATTTAGGATGTTAGTAGTAATCACTTCAAACTAATACTTCAGTATACAAATTCTAACAATGCGTAGCGTTAAAAGCAAAACAATTCTAGTAACTTAATACTAGGTAATATCAGGAAACACCTTTGAGGGACGTATTTAACAAAAAGATAAATCGTAGACAGTTGCTTCCCTCTTCACGAGAATTTTTATATATCACAGATTGAATAGAAAACGCAATTATCACTAAACGTATAAATAACCTTTGGCAAATAAAACTTGTAAACTAGCGCTGCTCAATTCATAATATAATTTTCTCAAAGTACAAAAAGAATTTCTTATTTAAAAACCAGTACCTGTATACTCTCACCCGTTCTGTATGACAACAAGGAACCCAAAAAACAATACGCATGGTCACATGTGGGACATCTTCTCTTAAAGCAGTGTTGTGATAATCTTTTAAGTTCACGGCACAATTAACAAGCCTGAATTTTGGCGGCACACTGCTTTGTTTTGGAAACGCACAGCAGCAGCAGAAAATGGACTACGTACCAAGTGTGTTATATATATATAGCTATATAGATATATATGTGCCTATATAATATATATAAATGAAAATTAATTGCATGCACTTATAAAAATACTATTTTTTAGAAGCTTAAGGAATAAAGTAGCCACAATTAAGGTCAACTATCAAGAAAAGGTCAGTTTTTTGGCAGTTTTTATATCAAAACCTTTGTTGGTCAAAATGAGTCAACTATCACTCCAGTAGAAACGAAGTGTGGTTTTATTAACATGGTGATACCAACCGTTGTTGAATATCTGTCATGAGCATAACGGAATTAGATGATAAACTTTTTAAATGAAGAGAAAATGTTGCCGTTACATTTCAGGACACCCTTGACAAATCCAACAACTGTTCAGGTCATCATGTGAAGAAAATTAAACCATGTTTGTAATAAAGTAATATTTTTATTTTATTTTGACAAAAAAATGTTAGCTATGAAAACTGTAAACACAATGACCTTTTTAAGCGTCCTCTAATCACCACCATTAATTATGTACACTATTTAAATGCATGCTTTACAAGTGGACACGAATAATATTTAAACAAACCAAGCCAAATTTTGACATTAAAGTGGGTTATGGACCTTCATGGTAGCACTAGAAGAAGAGTTGCCCAGGTTTTGCCACTTCTACCAGTTTCTAAAATTACTAGTTTTATTTTCCCATTGTAATATTTTATTTAGTCTCTCAACACACATTTTCGTAAAACTCGTGCACGCTAAGCACTACACCCAAATGCCCTGTAAAACCCAGGGTTCTTAGTTTTCCTCCACGTGGAACACTCAACAAATCCTCCTCTAAATGAATTCCTTTGCGCAACTTTCTTGTTTGCATGGCGAGGGGGGAAAAAATGTTTAGCTTCAGTGGAGAACAAAAAACTGACCACTTTTTCCGCAATTTCCCGTGCTGCAGGGATTCCCCCTCCCCCTGCAAAGAATCGCTAGAGCACAGGTAAGACCCTCCCCAAGCCTAGACTGTAAGCTTCACAAGGAATTTAGAGGGCAGCACAGTCGACCAGGGAAAGCCACTTTCCACCCTCTTCCCCTCCTCCCCCAAAGTCCTTAGCTTAATATAATACAAGGTAGTTTTTGTTGTTGTTTGTTCTTGTTTGTGAATTCAATAATCCTATTCTTCTTGCTCCCTCTCCCCCTCCAACATTAACATGTTTTTACATCAGTAGGAGTAGGGCGGAGTGGGGGGTACGTGTGTGTTGAGCGCGGGTCAGAGGATTTCTGCCCCTGTTCGCAAGTCCGGCCACCAGGAGCACTCCGAACAGATCCCCTCCCATCCTCCTGCCATACAGGTAAGGAAGGTTTGGTGTAGGAATATTAGTGGAGAACTTCTATCCTCCCTCGAGTATTGCTAAATAAAGTCAAGTACAGCGGCGTACACTCATTGCTACCAACATGTGTACACCCACACACGTTTCCCGCGTACAGATTGATTTATATCATCAATAGCACTAGCAAATAATACAGTAGTTTACAAGGGAAGTGAATTAGTTTGGGTAGTATGAAAGAGAAGATGAAACACATGATCTACTATACCTAAACAATCTGTGTTTGCTTACATGCAACATAAACTTTACCAATAAATAAACATGTCCCGAAAGAAATATTGATTGGCTTCGAGAAAGTCTTAAAAATATTTTCAATCAATAGTATAACAAATGTATTAAATATTTTACTATAGGCCTAAGCTTTGACTAAATAAAAATACAACACTTAACGCAATCATTTTGGTTCCCCAAAGCTTGCGTAGGTAAAGTACCACAACTACACTAAAACGCTAAACATCGCAATTAGTGTAGGCCCAAAGCTATCCAAAACTCTAGTTTCCATCTTTTATCGTAATAAACCGTTTACGTACATTTAATGTGCTTCCCTCTTGAAACGGAGAGCCCTTTAGTTCGTGAACTGTCCGTAGAGAGGGTTACTTGTAGCGCGGACTGTCCCGATGGCCCAGAGGGCACACGCGGAGACCGCCCATTTCTCGCTCCCCGACTGTACTAGTTGCTTCAACAGTTTTAATATTCATGCGCTTGCCCTTTGCGGATGGATTATGATGCAAAGCGGTCAGCTAGCGTCAAGGGTAGGTCCCCCTCCAGCTAGTAAAGTCTGTGATGAGGCCTAAGGACCGAGGAGCTAGCTGGCCAGGCCTGGATGGACGGACGAACAGGAACTCTGCCAAACTAACAAGCTAAACTCAGCTACACTCTACTCGACTAATGGCCGCTTCCCCCCCTCCGCCAACCCTTCCTTCTAAACTAAACTCCCAACAAAATTATCTCCTAATGCTGAGTTAGTAAGCCAGAGCATTCGCCAGAAAATGGATGGTGCCCTCCCCCGCCCTTCACCCTCTCAACACCCCTTGGCCATCGCTGTTAATACGACGAGCCTTCCTTTCTGCAGCCCCGTCAATGCTCTCCTTACGCCGGCCCCAACATGACTAATGTAATACAATGGCGCTTCACTGAGATAGGTTTGAGGCAATTAGGTAACCAAAGACGATAATGAATATCGGACAAAGTAGATCCCGGAGCTCGAGTTCACGTTAACATTCACACACACAGAGTATTCCTTTTAAAGTGAAGGTGGTCAAATAAAATGTGGTCAAGAGTTTCTTGTAAGAAGGGATTTTTCTAATACGTGACCACGGAAAGTTCACTTGAATGATACGTCTTGGGTCGACGCGCTTCATTTCTTACGATTATAGTAGTGGCCAAATCGTTCTAACTATAGTACTCAGTAATACTCCAATTGGGGGCATGCATAGGTAATTCTGTTATATACATTTAAGGTGAGAAAAGGCCAGTGGTGGGGTTTTTACAGTTTTTATGGCAAAATATTTTACTGGACAAAATAAATCAAATATTGCCCTAGTACAAATATAGAGTTTAATTTTCTTCACATGGTGCTATCAACAGTTCCTGAATATCTTTCATGAATACCTATAGTGGTATTAGATAACACACTTTTTAAATGAAGATAAAATTTGTCATTAAATTTCATAGCACCCTTGACATATATTCAAAAAAATTTGGAGATCACCATGCGAAGAAAATTAAATTAAATGTTTGTACTGGAGCAATATTTTATTTGTTTTGGATAAAAAATGTTTTTTCCATAAAAACTCCAAATAAAACTGGCTTTTCCTCGTGTCCCCTTCCGTCCCACCTTGAAATACTCTTTTATTAAAAGTACTAATCAACCTGGTATTTAGACTTTGTGCGTAGACGGCAAAGGTCTAAAGTTCGAATATATTGTCCAGTTGTCATTTTATAACAAATAATTAAATTACTATTGGTGATTTGCGATCATCCACTATCAATTTTTATATGTAATGCTAGCTCATAATTAGCTTATAATTATAGCTCAGCCAAAACATTATTTAAAGATATGCTACTTAATTAACATCCTTGTTTGGCAATTTTTTTTTGTGATATTGTACTGTTTTCTGAAAATATTATTTTTTGTGACAAATATATTCAAAACACACACAAACATAGCGGTGATGCTACCACCTAGTTCCACTATCTTAAAGTTTAATACGGCTGTTAAATCGAAATTCATGCATTTATAAGTCCAACCATTTATTCTATTGCTATTCCGTTTTAAAGATGGAGTCAATGTTGACAACTGTAATACAGGTATAGTGGTCGTTTGTCGACACTTATTTCTGACCTGTCCTTCAAGGTTATTTATTTGCCGATCAAACTCTTAATGAAAGTAGAACTGATAACTTGTGTATAGTCTAAACAGGCTCTGTAGGTAGCTATTTGAAAGTTCCGTGATATGTATCAAATAATTTAAAGTATTTCTCTAAAGTAAAACTACGAACAGTTTTTCTGGCGTAAATGAGTTTAAAGAAACCAAAAGTACCAAGTCATATTAATATAAGGCCCATAATTTGGATGACTTGTCATTTTGTTGTATCATCACAATGTTCACGTGCACATACATTCTGTTCATGGTCCCTTGGGTGTGGAAACTGCTTTTTTATACATTTCTTAAATTATTATGTAATATTTGAGTAATTTTTAGGCGTTTATGTTGAATAAGTATATTTTTTAAATACTTTACACATGTTTTATAAATAAATAAATCTTACAAAAATAATTCACACAGAGTTGTTGGAATGAGAAGATGTCGGCCGTGAACTTTGTATCCTATTTTCTTGTGAGAGACTGCAACTAGACTGGAGAGGGTTGTGTTGGAAGGGGGTAGCTTATTACTTCTGAAGTAGATATTTGTAAATAAATAATTATATTTAGCAGAACGCGAGAGTTTAGTTTCTAAAGAGTTTTCATTGCATGTCTATTTTTAGTCTCCATTTGTAAAAAGCGTGTCCGGTAGAGTCGTGTGCAGTCATTACGAGTTTTAGTTCAGTTTTTAAAGTCATTTTTTGAGACTTTAAAATCATATATTAGAATATTTAGAGTCATTTTATTGGTAGATTTTAAACAATTTATATGTAATCAAAATTCAGTCCTGTAGTAAATACGGCCGTTTCTAGATATTAATTTTGTGGAAACCTCTACCGGCGGTATATCTAGGTGACAGGAGAGGTTATGAAATTATTTTAGCATTATATCTCTTTTGAAGTTGTTTTTTTTAATTAGAAATATTGGGCGGTTGCGAGGGCTATGAACTATACAAGTCTCCAATAAGATACTGGCCTAGGCTTTGAGGGGGAATATAAAACTATATTAATACTGCTTTCAGGGGAAGGGGGTGTTGGATCCCCTTTTGCCCCCCTACTAACGGTACAGCCCTGATATTAATATACTCAGATTGTCATAGAGAGAACCTTATTAAACATCACAAACAATCAATAGCTGGCCTCATGGTCTAGGGGACAGAGGCCCTGGCTGCTGACCTAGAGGTCCCGGGCTCGATTCCCGGCCATAAGGATTTGGTTAATAAGGTTTAATGCGTATGGCCTTAACCGGTAATAGTACGTGGTGCTAAAAATAAAATTAAGGTTAAGTTTAAGTTGTATTTAATATAGTTATTATCTCCACCCATCATATTCACTATCATCATCACCTCGCCTCATCGGGACATGGAAACAGCCTCCATGGAGAGGATGTACGATTAGTACAGTCGGGTGTCCTCTGGGTTATGGTATATTAGTACTGGCTAATATTGCCACTACTGAGCCACGAATTGATGTAGCCCAGACATGTCATTATTATTATAAGCACTAAATATTGATCAATAATCGTGAACAAAGATACCCCTATTTATATTATAGTCCCCAAAATTGACACACCTTGTCAAAAAGTGACAACTGATCAATAACGGAATAGTAAACTAAAATACATTTATATATTAGGCTCTTCTTATGACTTCTAGTCTATAGTTTACCTGAGATTTTTTTCCCCTTCGGGTTCAAGATTTCCTTGAAAGATTCCTCCGGAAATAAATGGTCCGGTGCATCGCATGAACTTTCGCTTACCTTTATCTTAAAATAAAAACATTTAATAAAAACGTGTGAGATTTGTGAAACGAAATAGTGTATACTGTTCCAAGAAATACTCCACCAAAGGTCATAACAATCCATTTAAAAGTGCTTCATAAAAAAAGTATGTTTTCTTAGAGCTCGGAAGCTATTGCTTTTAAGAAAATCTAATTCAAATAAAAGACTTATTTTTAATAGTACTACAAATTTGCAATGCATTTTGTATCTGAAATAGTTGCGGAGATCTGATACAAATAGGAATTTTCCTCGTATGTAAATACCCATAAGTCATTGTCAGGGTAAAACAAGGATAGCCCTTTATTTTATTTGTCAAGTTACACAATGATGGTATAAAAAAGTAATCAAAGCTGATTAGCAAATTTATCCTTCAGTAAGCTATAGGTTAACTTTAGGGTTACATTTCTAATTTCAAAAACTCCTCGGGGTAGGGGGGGGGGATTTATGAAAATCCAAAATACCAAGTTTTATCACGATCGATAAAATGGTTTTAGGCCTAGATAAAGACATAGAGACCCATAGAAAGACAGATGACATCACCATTTTTTTTTCAATTTCAGGGGGTCACTAAACGTCGACATTTATCAAAATAAAGAGTTCGATTTTTTTTTACGATCACAATACTTCTCTCTCCGAGGGGTCAAGTGGAGGTAAAAGTGAAATTTAGCCGGTATCGTTGCAAGAGAAGCAAGCCATACTAACTTATAAAGGTGGTCGAACTAACTATCCCCCTCCATCTTTGTTTAAATTTTCAAATCCAGTAACATAAAGCCTTCCAAAAGATCTCAGCCCCCAAGTGTTGGACATGGAGAAACTTTCTGAAAAGTAGACCAGCATCCAACACATAAATTAAGGTCACTCACCACATTACTACTTTACAAATTCTTGAGTAAGTGAAAAGGAAACCACATGGTCGGTTTGATAAATATTCATTATGTCCAGTACTTTACAAGTCAAAAACCACATGTATTCAAATTTGATGCAAATAGAACTTCGTGGTCGTAGTATATTTCTACAGATTGAAGAAGATTCTCTAAATTAGTTTTAAAATACGGGGGAAATTATTATTCAGAGTGAAGTTTTTTTGATGTAGGGCCTATCCAGGGATAGCTGTAAAAGGTTTTTTTTAGTCTTCCTCTCTATCACCATTTCTTGAGACCTGGGAATGGAGTGGGGAGCAAGCAATCCTGTGCCGATCAAGGACCTGCGCCGTTACTTGGTTCTGAAACCTTGCCTCACTATAGACACAGGACCAGTTCGAGCAATGCCGACAATTGACCGCACTCACTGATTCATACGTCACCATATTTGCAGCAGGTATTGATGCAGGTACTAGTGGGAGGCATGGAAGAAGTGATGGAAGGCATGGAGGAAATCATGGCGGAAGTGATGGAAGGCATGGAGGAAGTGATGGATGGCATAGAGGAAGTGATGGAAATCATGGAGGAAGTGATGGAAGGCATGGAGGAAATCATGGAGGAAGTGATGGAAGGCATGGAGGAAGTGATGGATGGCATAGAGGAAGTGATGGAAATCATGGAGGAAGTGATGGAAGGCATGGAGGAAATCATGGAAGAAGTGATGGAAGGCATAGAGGAAGTGATGGAAGGCATGGAGGAAGTGATGGATGGCATAGAGGAAGTGATGGAAGGCATAGAGGAAGTGATGGAAATCATGGAGGAAGTGATGGAAGGCATGGGAAAAGCCAAACCATTCAGATACACATCATATCACATCACAAGATTTGTATTATTGATGATTATTTTAGGTATTAATATGCACTTTCTACTGATTACTACAGAATACTACTTAAATTTAGAACATACACAACAACCAGCCCCCAGCCGTTAATTCATCGCTGTAACCAGAGAAACCCACATACACTTATGATAGAATTCTTTGGCCATATCGGGATTCAAACCTGAGACCCTGGGATTAGTATGCAGACACGCTACTGACTGAGCGTATTTTTCGGACAATATGTATAGCCTATATTTAAACAGAGGAATGGGCTTACTAACATTTTAATTACCAGGAGATTTTACAAGAAATAATTTGTTACTGTTTTTTAACGCATTAAGAGAGAGGCCTACAAAATCTTATTATCTGAAATAAGTCACATCTCGCCTTCAATATAATATGTTAGTTCAAGATTTCGTTAGATCCTACTTATAAATAGTGGCACTTAATTTATTAACATCCCACATGCATTGAATTTTAAACTTTGATACAGATGTCTGCCGTTCACAAATATTAATATAAATATACATTAAAAATTATCTCTGAAGTGAGGAATTAAACCCGAGAGTTTAAATTAAAATTAATGCAACAATGCCCTAGCACTATCAAGTCCGTACATAGCCCAGGATCGTTCATCACTTATAGTTTAAGAATCTATTTCAAGACCGATTAATCGGGATATAAGATATACGACCAGTCGATAACACTCAGAAAGTGATCAGATCTATATATTCTTCATTTGGATAATAGGCCCAATTTTGTCCCTCCTTAATTAACTTTTTTTTTCACTTTTGATATTATAAAATTTTTTAAATGATTTGACGGGTATTATTTTATGTCTACTGTTATCTAATGAATACTACAGAAAATTACTCAAGGATGTATTGTCTGGTTTGAATTGTAGCTAGGGCTGGTCAGTGATAATCACTAGAACTTTATTCGAGCAAAAATTACGTTTGTACTTACAAAATAGTGTTTCGTTCAACAGCGAATCGGAGGTCTGACGTATCGATGAGTGCGGTAGACCTGTTCAGGATGCAACGATTTCCTGTACGCTGGAAAAAAGAAAGAATCAGGTTGTTAATCGTGTGTAATAAAACACGAAGGCATGAGGCGAGAAAAGTGGGCCAGGCAGTCACACACAATCTATACGGTGGCCAGGAGAACAACATGGTGAGGAGGTGAACAACATGGTGAGGAGGTGAACAAAGTGAGCCAGGGAGTCATACACCAGCTATACGGTGACCAGAAGAACAACATGGTGAGGAGGTGAACAAAGTGAGCCAGGGAGTCATACACCAGCTATACGGTGACCAGAAGAACAACATGGTGAGGAGGTGAACAAAGTGAGCCAGGGAGTCACACACAAGCTATACGGTGACCAGGAGAACAACATGGTGAGGAGGTGAACAAAGTGAGCCAGACAGTCATACACAAGCTATACGGTGACCAGGAGAACAACAAGGTGAGGAGGTGAACAACATGTTGAGGAGGTAAACAACAAGGTGAGGAGGTGAACAAAGTGAGCCAGGGAATCATACACAAGCTATACGGTGACCAGGAGAACAACATGGTGAGGAGGTGAACAAAGTGAGCCAAGCAGTCAAACACAAGCTATACGGTGGCCAGTAGAACAACAAGGTGAGGAGGTGAACAAAGTGAGCCAGGCAGTCACACACCAGCTATACGGTGGCCAGGAGAACATGGTGAGGAGGTGAACAACATGATGATGAGTTGAACAAAGGGAGCCAGGCAGTCATACACAAGCTATACGGTGACCAGGAGAACAACATGGTGATGAGGTGAACAAAGTGAGCCAGGCAGTCAAACACAAGCTATACGGTGACCAGGCGAACAACATGGTGAGGAGGTGAACAAAGTGAGCCAGGCAGTCACACACCAGCTATACGGTGACCAGGAGAACAACATGGTGAGGAGGTGAACAAAGTGAGCCAAGCAGTCATACACAAGCTATACGGTGACCAGGAGAACAACATGGTGAGGAGGTGAACAAAGTGAGCCAGACAGTCATACACAAGCTATACGGTGACCAGGAGAACAACATGGTGAGGAGGTGAACAAAGTGAGCCAGGGAGTCATACAACAGCTATACGGTGACCAGAAGAACAACATGGTGAGGAGGTGAACAAAGTGAGCCAGACAGTCATACACAAGCTATACGGTGACCAGGAGAACAACATGGTGAGGAGGTGAACAAAGTGAGCCAGGGAGTCATACAACAGCTATACGGTGACCAGAAGAACAACATGGTGAGGAGGTGAACAAAGTGAGCCAGACAGTCATACACAAGCTATACGGTGACCAGGAGAACAACATGGTGAGGAGGTGAACAAAGTGAGCCAGGGAGTCATACAACAGCTATACGGTGACCAGAAGAACAACATGGTGAGGAGGTGAACAAAGTGAGCCAGACAGTCATACACAAGCTATACGGTGACCAGGAGAACAACATGGTGAGGAGGTGAACAAAGTGAGCCAGGGAGTCATACAACAGCTATACGGTGACCAGAAGAACAACATGGTGAGGAGGTGAACAAAGTGAGCCAGACAGTCATACACAAGCTATACGGTGACCAGGAGAACAACATGGTGAGGTTGTGAACAAATTGAGCCAAGCAGTCATACACAAGCTATACGGTGACCAGGAGAACAACATGGTGAGGAGGTGAACAAAATGATGAGGAGTTGAACAAAGGGAGCCAGGCAGTCATACACAAGCTATACGGTGACCAGGAGAACAACATGGTGAGGAGGTGAACAAAGTGAGCCAAGCAGTCATACACAAGCTATACGGTGACCAGGAGAACAACATGGTGAGGAGGTGAACAAAGTGAGCCAAGCAGTCATACACAAGCTATACAGAGGACAGAGAATGTTGAGGAGATAATAGGGTCCATTCTCTTCCCATTAATATGTGAGGACTTATGAAATCGTTCAATTCATAAGATCTAGTGAGAATATTGCATCAACCTATTTTCCACACCAGTGGTTAATCAGTAGCAGTAAATATGTTGTATTATTACTTAAGGGAAGGTCGGGGTTTGGATGTCATCAGGGTGTACAGAAAGTATTAAAACTAAATGTTTCTCCACCCTCCCTAAGCGAAAATTCAGGTACATTTTCTCCAAATCCTACATTCCTTCTCTACACGATATACTACATATATATGGATGATCCGAACGGGTAGTGAGACATGGAGTATATATAACAGTATCAAAGTGAAAGATAAACAGAGTTTAACACTTTTTTTTTCGAATAAAATATTAGTAAAGACTGTCAAATGGGAAAATATGAGTACAAGGGTCTAATAGAGAAATGTATCTTAGCTAGTTCTAGAGGCAATCACGTGAACATGGTGTGATACAGACTACATGGTTCCAATCGTTTTAAATGTAGACCTCCCTTTCACGCGTAGGAGAGAGTCTACGGAAATTACGAGACAATCACTAATGAAAGGAGTCACCAGGCACACAATGTGTTCAAAATGGTCACACTACAAGCAGGCGGTAGATATTGCGCCCACGTGCTATGCAACAACCAATCATAGCGGTCAAACCCGAAACTAAATAGTTTTAGAAATGAGTTACATCTATATTTCACAGTACAGAAGTTAAAAATAATCGCCTTAACTCTGAAAGGTATTATATTCCGTTCAGGGAAATGATTGTATCATTTATTTGCAAGATAGAGGCTTAACGTAAGTTTTCAGGAAAAGTTAGTTTTTTTGCAGTTTTAACAACAACAGAAATTTTGGGTCAAAACAAATACAATATTGGTCCAGTTGATACATTTAGTTTAATTTGAAACGCACATTAATATCAACAGTTCTTGAATATTTATTCATGAGTAGGTCCCAAGTTTTGATGGTCTAAAAATTGCTAGAAAATTACCGATATAAGGCAGGAAAAAATCAACTAAAGTCAAGTCGCAGTTCAGATGTGAACTTCTGCCTCCCACGTCCAATTTTGTTTACAGGGGTTGACAAATAGTCGATCTCGCAAAAGTTTTCAGTCGATCGTGTAAGAAAACTACAGTCATTAACGGCCAGTTTCCTGGTCAGACTTAGTACTCCTAAAGTGAGGTTCTACACTAAATACAGGATGAGACCAGCCTAGATCATCCATCCACTAGAGGTAGGCAGGTGTTGTCTAGTATTAAGTGTAGCACCGCACTCAAGGCGTTATAAGTCTGACTTGGAAACTAGACCTAAAAGTCAATCTTAGCGTCTTCTAAACTCTCAAATATATCAAGAACTTTCTAGTGATAATATCTTAGTAACTAAAATAACCTCGATCACTCATAGTCGGTAATAATATATGAAAAATAAAGTTTAATATTTAAATGCACATTTAAAAAAAAAATTCTCTAGAAAGTTGGGGACAAAAGTAAACTATTTAATGTAGAGATTTAAATGTATAGGGGAAAAAAATATAATCAAAAGTATAGTGGAAAAATAAAGGATGAACGCAGGACCTATGAAAAGTTTTTAAGTCGATAATGGTCCAAAAAAATTGTCCGACCCATGGTCTAACTTATAAAAAAATGTAATATTCTCCATGAATACACCACAGGACTAGCAAGCACATTGCTAAATTAAAATAAGACTCTACATTGCATTAAATGACAGTTCAAGTAGATAGAGTTGTTTCCTATAATAATAAATAGTACGGTGAACCGTATACAATTTCTCTCTCAATTATCTAAAAATAGAGATATTTTTACTAAAAACTTTTAATATTTGTTTAACAAAATAATAATCTAGAAACATTGAGAAAATAGGAAAGACTCTGTCCACTAGAGCGCACTACAATATATTTCAATTTCAAACTGCTCCATTAAAAATATTTGGGTCTATATAATTATGTTTGCTTATATCTGAGAAACTATTCGTTTTACAAAATTATATTTAAAGTAAAATATTTTTGCTTTTAATATTATTATATCTTTACAACGATAAATTATTTCGTAGCTCTAATAGTTGCGAGGATATGATCAAAACTGAATATTCTTGCTTATTTAAATTACTCTCTAAGCCATTTTCATGAGAAAATTATATTGGAAATTTGTTTAAAATGTTAAATAGTGTCTAGCTACAAAGTTTAATCAAAAACGTCAGAGCAGCTAAGGAGAAAATCATTCTTTTCTCTCTTTGCCCTTCAGTAAATTACTCTTAATTTTAGGGTTAGATCTAATTCCAAAAACCCCTCGGGGCAACCCTATGAAAACTTTAGATACCAAACTTTAGCCCGATCAGCAAAATGGTTTAAGCTTTAGGCAGAAATACAGACAGACAGACTGACGACATCGTGAAAACCACTTTTTCTTTTCAGCTAGTCGACATTTATCAAAATTTTGAGTTAGAAATATTGTGATCGTAAAAAAAAAATCTATCTCCGAAGGGTCGAGAGGAAGCAAAAATAGTGATGTGGATTTAATAAAGGCGCGAGGACCCTACAAGTTGTAAAACATACATTTGATGTTTAAAGTGTACATCCAGTTTACCCTGCGAGGTAGCAGTCCTTACACTAAGCTGAGCCATGCGAGGTATGAACAAGCCCAACTCAATAGAATGTTTGAATCTAATAGTGGGTTCTTAATATTAGGTCTAACTTAGACCCATTTCAGTGGTCGAATGGTCTAGGGCATTACCTTAAGAATATACTTTATTGTCTATGATGGTGGTGTTGAGGATCAAACTCTGGACAGGTGTAGTTATATTTTTTTACTTAATGGCTTTCCAACCTCCCTCCACGTAAATGCGGGTCTATTTGCTCTAAATTCAACATAACTCATCCCTCAATATTAGTGTAATTAGTAGATGTGTGTACAAACCATACGCATAGTGAGACCAGGTGACAAATGAATATAAATAGTGGCTTAAAGTCCCCGATTGATCCATGGGTGATTTAGAGAGGTTTGTTTGGCGGACATAATATAAAAGAGATGGCTCCACTCCACCAATTAGCGAGGTTAGTCATGCATGGAGGTGGTCTATTCCTGCCTTAATTGAGACCCTACACTCAAAAATACAACCAGACATTCACCCATACATATGACAAGTCAGACCGAGAAAGTTCTCCCAAGTCTGGAGCGATTTGAAAATAAAGCAGATTTCCCGTGTAGAGGATGGTCTTGTATATTCGTCAGAAATGTCCGCATTTCAAATTTGTTGAATGCCTTTAGAATGTTAGGGCCGGAGCTGCTAAACAAAGAGTGAAGTCATATTTCAGCTAAATTGAAATAGAGAAATTTTAATCTACTTACTATGGCATTAAGAACGTTAAAGTTCATTACCACGCTTACAAAAGTACGCAATCTATCCTTATATTGAGCTAGTTCTATCCAGTCCACCTCACTACACCCTACCCCTATCTTGATCCAGTTCTATACAGTCTCCCTCATTAGGCCTATACCCTACCCCTATCTTGAGCTAGTTCTATCCAGTCCCCCTCATTAGGCCTATACCCTACCCCTATCTTGAGCTAGTTCTATCCAGTCCCCCTCATTAGGCCTATACCCTACCCCTATCTTGAGCTAGTTCTATCCAGTCCCCCTCATTAGGCCTATACCCTACCCCTATCTTGAGCTAGTTCTATACAGTCTCCCTCATTAGGCCTATAACCAGAGGCAGGTTTTTTTGTTATTGGCGATAAACGCGAATTGTTTTTCTGTAGCTTCAAAATCTATATTTACACGTTTCACAATGTTTATGAAGTGATCCAACATATTTTCAAATCGCGAATTTTCGCGAAATTTTGCTATTCTCGCGAAATTTTATTATTCTCGCGATTAACGCGAAAAATTTAATATTTTTTTCACACTTTAATATTTCAATAGTCGGATTTGAAGTTTTAAAAACAATATTTTATTGAATAAACATTCCTTCACAGCGTAAAATTTGCCGCCATTTTATTTTCACAGAAGTCTCACAAGCCTTAAGAATGTGTCTGGATCATATATTTTGCGCATGCGTAGTTTTAAAACTGAAACAAGACTGGAAAGAAACGTGTTTTTCACCTCAAAGTTTTTTTTTAAATCAACATATCCTGCGTTAATTTTAATACTCGCTGCCAGATATTTATTTAAGTTATTTTGGGTACTCAGCTTATTTTATATTTCACTTAAACCAAATAAAAATATCTCAAACAAGAGATTTCAACTACCATATGTCGCCACCCGCCATCTTGCCGTCTTGGAATGATTAAGTAAATAAAACACAATAGAATTACTACTCATAGACTGCACATCAAATTTTAAGCCAAAAAACACTTTGCTTGTTGCAATTACTAAGCAATGTTCAAGCATGTATATTCTAGAGGTAATAAGTATATAACTTTTTTGGTGCTACACATTTTTCATATGTTGGTATTAGATAGTTTTCTTTCGATATAGCCCGTCACTAGCTTCACTAATAAACCATTAAATTAGCGTGTTAATACTTGATTAGATCATGATTTGCATTTTTCACATTATCCAAAGTCGTGTGTAGTTAAGCAACTATTAATTTCACCATGGGGAGAACGATTGAAATTAGTGCAGTTTCACGTGTAAATGAATACAAAAATCATGGATTTTATTTAAATGATAAAAATATTGTATTGTGTAAACACTGTAATTCTAGAATTGAATGGAAACGACGTGATGCGTGTGAAAAGCACATCAAAAATAAAGGGCACATTAAACAAGTCCAAGCTTCCTTAACTACAGGAGTAAAGCGACAGTTATCCATTGAGGGGGCAATTCAAGCTCAAAAAAAGGCGAAAGATGATAAAGTGGAATTTATAATGGACACAACCGAAATGTTTCTCAAGGTAAAATTAGGCCTTTAGCGCAATATGTATGTTTCTAATCCTTATTTGGGACTAGGCCGACATTTATTTTAGTGTGAGCCTAGTCGGCCTACTATTCAATATTAATATTTTTCTTTAAATCCCTTATCATTACAAATCCAGAAGGAGATTATGGTTAATTATTGTATTCTAATTATTCTGATATTTGTCAACACAATTGTTTTAATTTCTTGCAGGCCAACATTCCTATTGAAAAACTGGACAATCCAGTAGTTAGAAGTTGGATGGGCAAATACATTAAAGGTTCAGGCGACTTACCTTCAGCTTCCTGGCTAAGACGAGAATATGTCCCTAAATGTGGAGCTTTAGCTAAAGAAAATATAAAAGTCTCTTTAGCCAATAAATCTGTGGCTATATTCTGTGATGAAACTACAGATCGGAGTGGCAACTGTGTTTTTGCTATTCTGTTTGGAACGCTAGAAGGAAAATCATCACAGCAACTCTACTTAGGGTCTTGCAGTTTTCTCCAAACAGCAAATGCTACTACGACAAGCCAGGCAATCATGGAAACTATAAATGATTTAAATATTGACTTTAACAATATCAAGGCTATTTGTACAGACAGTGCTCCATACATGATTAAATGTGTTAGTACATTAAAGGTTTTAATTGGTGAACATTTATTAGGATTTACGTGCTGGTGTCACAAGTTTAATCTACTCGGAGAAATATGGCAAAAGAACTTAAAAGAGTTGAATTCTGTAATTTCTGGCCTAAAGAACGTTTTCAGAAACGCTCGTAAATTAAAAACGGAATATAAGAAACATCTAGTTGAAAATTACCCGACACTAGAAGTGAAACTTTACCCAATTCCTGTGTTAACTCGTTGGTCTAGTTGGTTTAATTCTGTCGTGTACTTGTCAGAATACTTTGATGCAATTGTTAATTTTCTCAAACAAAATAACAATCTTTCAGTTCAAGGTCAAAATTTGTTGGATGAACACTTGAATGACACTAAATGTAAAATGGTCAAGGTTCAAGTAGCCTTTGTGTCAGAAAATTGTAAATTAATTACAAATCCAATTTTGGAATTTCAAAGTAAAGATAAGCCTGTGGCACATTTAGTACAATCAAGAATCGAATCACTGAAAGCGAAGTGTGAATTAGTGAGAGATGGTCAGTTTGGTATCAACGTTGTACAGATGTTAGCCAAAGTTTCACCACTATGTAGAGGACAAACTGAGGAGTGTTTGAAGGCATGTGGTGCACTAACTTGTGCCAAGCTATATTCAATGCTAGCCAAAAATAGTGATGAAATAAAAGTAATAAAAGCATTAGGGTACCTATTTGACCCTACTAAGCTACTGAGCAGGCCTAGTTCAAGTGATGGGAGGGAACTTGAAAGAATGTTCAAGGACCTTCCTGCTTTCCGAGACTTGCAGTGTGATTTTCAACTAGGCCACAAAGAACTGTGCACATTAATTTCCGAACAAACTGACAGTGACTATGTGGATGTGGTAAAAGCTCTCATAGGTTTGAAACACAAAGGTGAACATTTTAATGTTTTTGTAGAAAAATCGCTGCAATCTCTTTGGTTGCCCATTTCAAATGCAAACAGTGAACGGTATTTTTCAACGTACAATTTGGTAGTGACTGATAGACGAACCACGATGAGTGAAAAAAATATTACCACATGCTGTTTGCTACAGTTTGGCGATATAGATTAGGGTGATATGACAGTAAATATTTGTGTGAAATTTTCAACACAAAACACCACCATTTTGAAAAATTAATGAAAATTAAAAAAAAAATATTCACCATAAAAACCTGCCTCTGCCTATACCCTACCCCTATCTTGAGCTAGTTCTATCCAGTCCACCAAATTACACCCTCTCTCTTTCAGGTCTATTCTAATGCTCTCCTCCCATCTGCGTCTAGGTGTCTTCCCAATGATCTCTTCCCATTAGGCTTACCAGTCAGTACCCTGAACAAGGTTCTAGAATATCCCATTCACACTGCATGTCCTGCCCACCGTAATCTACGAGACATGATTGATTATCTTAACCATATTTGGTGATAAGTATAGGGTATGTAGCTCATCATTATTTATAGTTAAGGCAGAGGTATTTGATTTTTAAAATACCTTTTTAAGTACAAAATTAATAACATTTTATTGTAAAATTAGTATTCATGTATGGTTATTGATAATAGCTAGCAAAAAGTGAGGAGCTAATACGTGAGAATAGATCTAGTAGCTTGTTGGTTGTCGGATTCTTCCTACAAAGATTGGACTGTACGCTTTAAATTCGGTGTAGGGCCTAGACTGCGCTGCTAATACCCAATAAAACCTATCAGAATGGTTTTGTTAATTCCACTTAGAATCCAACGTATGATGGCTCAGCTATTTGGATGAAATATAAGCTACTCAATGTTATGAGAAAGCAGCTGCAATTGTACCTGGGCGTGAGGGTTTAGCCTCGAATCCTTGATACGACCATCCAGTTCCATCGTCCCAGGTCGCCAAGTGACGTCATCATCATACCAGCAATCAGCCCAAGCACTCACAAGGGGCACTCACACCACCAACAAAACAAAACTACACGACTCGGTTGTAACACACCCCCTTCCACCACCTTTCATTTGGATAATTATTCTCTGTAGGATTGTTTTATCATTTTGGTGGACATTTTCACACCATGTAGGGGGAAACCGGCAGGGCTTGGCGTGTGTAGAGGCAGTGAGGGAGGGTTGAGGAAGGGGTGGGGGGAATATATTTGCATGAGGAAATGACATAAAGTCATTACTATGAAATTGGTGTGAGTAAGCTTCAAAGTGCAAACCGATGGCTGTCAAAAAGTACTAATGTAAGTCGAGAATGTTTTAAAACATTTATAGGGCCTATTACAAATATTATCAGGGTGAATAATTAACAATAAGAACATATTAGATGGTCGTTAAAATGTCATTTTGGTGATAACTTTATTGATTTACTATACAATTGCCCACTGAGCAAAAATGTGTTACCTTCAGTTAATTTGTTCGCAAACAACTAACATATGACCAGCAATTAATTGTTGGCAGTAACTTATTGGTCCGAAGGTCTAATGCTCCGCACTAAACATTTCCTTAGCAAATATACCAGACCGCAAAAAGTGTGTATGTCTACGTTATACAGAAAGTCAGAAAATTATATTTACAGCTTTGATACTCAAATATCTACTAGCTAACTTCATACATATAATTATCAATAATGGAAACGTACTCTCAGAAAAACCAAAGTTTTTTTCGTTAGAGCTACGACATTTCAAACATTCGATATGCATATAATTGGTGATTTGAAAAGCATCGAGAAGATAATCCAAATACTGCCATTGTACAGATAATTTTTGAACACCTTGTATATATTAAATGTAAAATGTAATATTCATAATAATAATTATTGTGTTTATGAATAATTATGCTTACATTTTACTTTTAATTGATTTTACTTTAATTTAATTATGTCTATATTGTACTTATGCTATAAATCAATGTTCCTAGAAAATCACAACGTAGAGATAAAAGTACATAATATAGTATGTGTAGTTGTAAATATATACATAAATATGCGTAAATATTTTGTATAAAAATACATATTTATAAAATTATATGTATAAAATACTTGTATATATATATATATATATATATACACTCGCGCAAAGTAGTCGTAAAAAGGTGAAACATCGATCCAGTCTACTTCCTTGCCCTCCCAACCCACAGAGTTAGTACTTAATAGTAAAACCTAGCGATAATTAAGAAGTTTTGTGATTTTTGTGCAGATCTATTACATTTGGATCCCTGTCCCGATAGCACCCGCGCATTTACCGGTTAACGGGAGTGTATTCACGTACAGCATACATACATACATACATACATACATACATAGACACAAACCTATACAATATACATCTTATGATATGTGCCAAGGGATAAAGCTATCAAAATATAATTCTAAGCCACTATAACGTGTTGTATATGTTGAAAACTCTGTACGTTATGAGATTAGTGGTGTATCATTCTCACCCGACACGTGACGCGCGTAAGGCTCAACGGAAACACGCCAGCCTAGAGCTCCGCCATTCCAGCAGTGGTCCTCCGAGAACACTAGCGGACCCTCCACTATACCATGTAAGCTTCAACAGACCCCAAACCAACAAATCATTTACAGAACCAAACCACGGCATTTTCGTAAACCAATTGGCTATCGGGAGCCATCCAACGATACGGGGGAGAGGGAAGGGGTCGGCACCCCTGCCTACACAACCGGCAGCCCAAAGTTTTATTTAGGTCGACGGCGAATAGTGACAGGTCACCGCCCAACATAAGTTTGAATGGAATCAAGGTGAATTGTTGGTCCCCCCTCCCTTTCTGCCTCACTGGGGCTAAGTTTCAGCACACATCGGTCATACGCAGTCCCGGCAGGGGGGCAGTAAAACACGATCGAGGGAGTCATTTACCACGAGCTGTCAACAACCGCTGCCGAGTCCTGTTGGGAGGCTCTCTGGGCCGACACGGAGGTGCGTGCATGCGTGCGTTGTGTATGTCTGTCACCACAATAGAGATCATGCTGCACACACATATCTAGTTAGGAAAAATAGTGGTAGTAGGGAAATTTCGTGACCCTCCCTCCCCCCGTACCTCTCCTATCCTTCTCAAAAACGGATAACTCAATCAATTACGTCAAGATGATGAAAAGGGTGCTGGGGGCTCTGGCTCAAGGCGGGATGACAGAAAACGCGAGCTAAGTTCAGTATTTTTGCGCAGTTTAATAGAGTAACACACATTTTGAATAAGAAAAATCATCAGGGGTTTCATTTAGTTTAATTTTCTACTCATAGAGAGGCGAACAATATCCAACGTGAAATATTTTTAATCTGATGGGAAACTTTTTAAATGAATGAGAAAATATTACGTCAAATTTCAGAACGCTCAAGACAAACATTCAAGAAATTTTGAGTTTAAAAATGTAGAAACATGACAAACTCATCTTATAGCGGTATCGTATTAATTGTATCCAATAAGAGTTTTTGTTATAAAAACTGACGAAACACTGAGCTTGATTTGCGTGTCTCGATCCTCCGATACAAAGTTTACAGGCTGTATTTGTACATTCTTATAAACTATTAACGTTTGAAGAATAGTCTTAGGTTAAGTGTGCGATCACGGTTTCTTCGGGTGCTAATATTTGAACTATACTGGCCTAGCTCCTCGTATAACGATCATTAAAAGTTCAAGCCACGCGCTGAAGCTGAATGAAATGTATTCTAATCTTCTACAAAAATTTTAATCGTTAGTTCTCCAATTAAAAGTTATTTAGAGTATATGAGCATGTGAGTTTTTTTCCGTCCACTTGTCATGTTTACTAACGGGCCGTATAAGTTATAAAGTGTCAATTACAATATTTAATTACATAGTTTATTTATATGGGCTACGCGGAAGCGTTTATAATAGTTTGACCTATATTAAAAAATATACTGTACTATAAAAAGCCAATCAAACGTTCGTTTTAAAGAAAATACCAATAATATCTTTCCTTGAGAAAATATACTGATAATATTGTATAATAAAAAAGACTGAGATGATATAGGCCTATATCAAGGATAGATGGTGAAATGGACAGATACATCTCAGAGTGTTGGAGGTAAGTGGACTGTTGCAAGGAATGAAGTATTGTCGAAAGAGGCAAACATGACGAGGTATAAAAGTGTGTTAACGCCAACAGTGTGTTATGGATGTGAAGCGTGGAGTTGTCAGGAGAAACATAAGAGCAAGGAGAATACGGTTGGAATGAGAAAAATTCGTATTGACAGTGTCAGTAATGAATGAATGCTCAAGGAGTGTGGTTTGAAAGGGAATTCATTAAGCCAATGTGAAAATAGCGTCTTACGTTGGTTTGGGCATGTTGAGAGGATGAGGGTGCATCGAGTGACGAAGCAAATATATGAAGGTAGAGTGTGTTGGTCAAAAGGAAGGGGTAGGCCGTGTAATACGTGGCTAAATGCTGTAGATGAATGTGTGATAGAGATAACCACTAAGAGTTTTAAGAATAAAAGAGCATGTATAGCTCAGTGTTTGAATGTTGTTGAAGAGAAGGGAGTACACAAGTATAGGGAAGTGTAGAGAAAGTCAGTGAGGAGGAATTCAGTACGGAGTTGTTTTTTGAGCTACATGCACAGTTTCTTGCCTAACCCGTAAGGGAACGGTGTGATTAGGTATGTATATTTGGATGCTTCGGTGGTCGCATGTTCTCACAATAAACTAGATTGTCGATTACGGGGAGATCGTGGTTCTATTCCAGTTGGTTTTACCAACGATAGTTTTCCAAATAGGTTCCCCTCTATCTTTCTCCACGCAAATGAGGGTACTCTTCCTTTAAATCCAAAACAAACACAGCCTCCAGCCCCCGACCGTTAACTCATCAATGTGAAATGGGAAACCCACGCTTCACTAATGATAAATGTTTCGTCCATGACGGGAATCAAACCGGGGACCCATATATATGCTACCAAGTGCGTTAATGTGTCCGACATCTATTAGTTAATTTTTAATCACTAATCATCCGAAGTACACCCCTAATGAATATAAAGAGAGTCCTTAGTGTTTGTCGGGTATTTACAAAGCTGTATATTGTCGGTCTGGGTGTTTGTCGTTGTGTTATCATATCGTCCAGCGTTACTCCATTTTCTTAGTTTACATTCCAGCCTAGTTGATGCTATAGTAGCCCCATGGCTGTTTTGGTGCTGACTGACAGCTTTGAAAAGTTACCAGATCAAATTATGTATCCCTACTCCGAGCCATATGATCTGCAAAAACACGTGTTTTACAGCTGTCACTTCTGAAAGTCAAAATGTAGGTATATACCTATATGTTGACTGTCAAAAGTCAACTGTGAGTTGTCAGTCAGCACCAAAGAAGCCATGGGGCTACTGTAACTTAGTATTTTCTAGCTATTTATTTGTTTTATTTAAAATGCACTTTTATAAATAGACTGCTTAGATTATCACATGGTTTACAAAGTAACCAACAAAACATTCTCATTCATATATATATATATATATAT
>CABFOW010002162.1:58413-82909 GCA_902141385.1 Timema californicum
TATATATATATATAAATTAATGATTATTTTTTCTAGTTACCTAACCAGACAATCCACACGAGTCTCGTCCGCCCACCTCTCTAGCTCTTAGTGACATTTTCATTCAAACCAAAGTTCCTCTAGATGGAGGTACAACTTGCAAGCTTACCAATTGAACATGACCCACCCCAACATCGAACACACACAAAGGCGCCAAGAAACCGGTCAGGAGCAGTACACATCTAGAGGAGGGACTTTAAATGTATAATGTAAAACGAGCACTAAGCAAGAAATTATGCTCATTCTATTTTTGAGCATTTTAATGGTCACCGAGCCTATTTGTAAATCAATAAAACAAAGAAAAAATATTTAGTCAATACCTTTTGAATAATTAATTCGGTGCAGATAATGACTTTATATTATATTTAATTAATGGTATAGAAGTGAGGAAGGTTCAGAGTGTAGAATATATTGGAAACGTGGTTGAGGTGAAGGTGGAAGTAGAGAGGATCTAATGACAAGAGGAAAGAAAGGAGACTTGTTCGATAGGTGTGTAAGAGATCTGTTATAGAGAATATAAGTGCCCTCTAAGTGTAAGAGATCGGTTATAGAGAATATAAGTGCCCTCTAAGTGTAAGGAGGTGATGTGTAGGGCGTACTTTGTACCCAGTGTCACACATGCAGCGGAAACATGGGCAGTGAATGTAAGAGAGACTGGGAAAGTGGAGGACATGGAGAGCATGTTCGCTGTCACGAAGAGAAACAGGATTAGACATGAAGTTATCCGGGAGAAAGTGGGGGTACAGGGAGTGAGAGAGAGTAGAGGACTCAAGCCTAAGATGGTATGGGCTTGTAATGAGGATGGAGAATGAAAGAATACTAAAGATAATGATGTAGGAAAAAGACTGCAAGGGAGACCAAGAAAGAGATTGGAGGAGCAGATAACAGAAAGTGTGCAAGGGTGAGGAAAGCGGTATAAGCGATTAAAGAAGGAAGAGTGGCGAAAAAATAGATAAATATTAAGGCATTTTAATAGATTGACTCGGCCCCAAGCTGGAAACAGTTAATGATGGTGATGATGGTGCAGGCCTACATCATAAATAACGACAAAGAATCTTGTAATCAAAGATAGATACAAAGAGGAGGATTGGCATGGCATTTAATGGGGGGGGGAGAGAGAGGACTGTAGAGTAGCGTAACATTAATAAAGGAAAGAAAATATTTTTTGCTCAGATTAACATGTAATTTATTAAAGACCCCGTGTAACAATACAAATAACATTTGATTTCAAATGGAAATATTTATTACTAGTTTTTACTAGGAAACAATTGCTAATTACTTCGCAAAATTGACTATCTTCTCTCTAAGCAGCATGAATGGGTTTCACAAATGTGTGGGCGTTAAGCTAGCGGGTTTCGCTTGAAAATATTATAGAACCAAATGTCCTTTTATCGTCAGGAGTACCACGCCCATTCGAAACAGAAGGGATAAACAAACCATCATAAAGAGTAGGGTTGAGACTGTTTTTGTTTGAGCTGTAAAGCTGTAGCCTCAATTAAATAGTTATAATGACCGTGACAACTCCTTGCGAGCCAGAGGATAGTGAAGAAACCAGCTTTGGGCGTCAGTTGACTGCCAAACCTCCCCACCCTTGTCACTTGTACATATATCACGTGACACGGAAAGTTCGCGAGGGAATCTGAGCGAAGCCTTGACTAATAGATCGTAAATCTCATTCAACTTTTATTTTGTTATACAGGTATTTCTCTTTGTTAGGAACTGACATTTAGAAGAAAGCATAAAACAAATAATGATGCACAATACAAAAGACGCAACTTTCTATGGGGTAAAAAAGGGTAGGCGAGGTTTTGGGTGTAAATAAAAATATTGTTTTCTTTTCTAGCTCCTAAAATGATAATAGTAAAATTGAGGGTGTATTTTAAAATGACCTATGTCATAATCTTTTGACCAGTTTAAAATGACAGCTCTGGAGCAAGATAGACGAATAGGAAATACAATCCAAACAAACTGTGGAAAGTATCTCGCCTAAAGCCTGGTTAAACATAGAGACAAGCTTTGCCCTGAATAATATTCAAGGACGCCAGCTATTTGAAAATACAAAGCTTCATTCTGAAATCTTAATTGCGAGAATGACCGGCTGGCCCTGAAGTTCTGACGGTTCAAAATCGTAAGAAATAACCTATAACCAACCTTTTATTCCCCACCGTTGCCCAGTTCTATTTCGAGTACGGGATGCACGCATTTTAATTACGATGATAAGAGGAATAAGGAAAGTAGAAATAAGAGAAAATTTACCTATAGTGGTGGAGAGGGAGACAGGAAAATACCTCCTTACATCCACGACCTCACCATCGTCGGCAAACCAGGCTAGATTATCGGACATCTAGCGCGTGTGCCCAACGATGAAGTTTTAGTGACGTGAGTGATCATAAAAAAGTATGAATTTATTTATGGAGAGTTCGATAAAGTTAAATAAAGTTACCTTTAACCTCAGTATTAAATTGCAGCCACCAGCGTTGAACATAGTAGAAAGTGAGATTATTCTATTTCACTATTCAAAATGTAGTCTATCTAAAAGGATACGTATAAAAAAAAATTTAACTAAAAATAAAGTTTTTGATAGTATCAAGCCTCGCCTTCCATTTTGGTATAAATTATATTTTGAAATAAATAATATATATTGTGAGACATTTGATCGTCTGCAATGCTGCTTGAGTTGGACCCTTAATACAAACATATACTCCTAAATTTATGCTTTATTTTCTAGTAACCAGGCACCCATAAAATATTATAATGAATCTATTACTAGACTATGAAATAAATATAATATGTATCTACCATTTTAATTTGAAATCATTACCGCATTTCTCGTCATCAAAAACACACGCCACTTCGCTCACCAGGAAGTAAACAGATTCGAAACAATCTGAATAGTGCGTTTCATAGACAAAATGTTGGTTTATAAAATCCATTGTTATTTATTAGTCAGGAGTTTTTAACAAACTTTTTTTTCCCTAAAATAAATTCCCACTCTCTCAATAACTCCATGAATGTAAAAATGATGAATTGTTTTGTGCGTCCGACCCGCAGGATTATATGTGTTTATAGGAGGAGTGATGCCAATCAGCACCGTCGTGACTTCCACTCTAGCTGTGTTTCTAAACACCTGTTACCGGACAAAGACCGCAACAAATAATTAGGTATTCATCATGTACGCGAGTCAGACAATTCATTATGTTTCATATTTGTAAAACTGTGAACGTATCCTGTTTCAGAAATGAAGAGTGCAGGGCTGGTCAAATAGCATCTGCACGTATTCCAATTAAACCCTCAGCTTAGAGCTAGATTTTACATTTAAATAGCAGAAATGTCTGAGTTCTGATAGTGAATAGTTAAAAGTAGAGCTGGGACGATACCAGTTTTCCGATTTCGATTCCGATTATTAAATATTTACCGCAATTCTTACTGGAATAGGACTACAATATCAAATTAAAATATATTTTTAATTAATTAGATTTTTAAAACATTTTTTTCTTTATAAATTGCATTGATTATTTTAATTTTGGCTTTAAAACATTAAAATAAACTTCACCAATATTATTATTATTTACGTTGTGACAATAAATTTGCAAATCCATCGTAATATAATTCCTAACACAAGTTTGGTATTTGTTAAAATGGAGGGTTTTTCTGTTTCTGGAATACATTGGAAAACATATTTACAAATTGAAGCGAAATATCAATTATTAGATTTTTTAATTTGATTAATACTTTTAAATTTTATTATGAAAATATATTGAGTAAATAACGAAAAGAAAAATGTTACGGACGGCCTTGTAACATCTGATATTTATTAATTTCTTAACAGAATATTTACAATCATTTGTATTGTATGAATCTTTTAGGAATCAAGGCATCAAGAATCGAGGTTCTTATCGATTATCTCGATAAGCTCAAGAATCAATAGGTATGGAAGAATCGAAGAATTGAAATTTCCATCTCTAGCTTAAAAGCATTGATATAACCGTCCTCAAACAAACAATGATAACTTCAAACAGGGTCACAACAGAAAATTTTAAGATAATGGAGGTTTTGAAGCTTCAGAACTTCCATTCGCATAATAAATACAGCGATATGAGGATATTTCCCTTAATATAGGCGGTGCCATTAAATATAGACCGCAAATATTAGTTTATTAAAGAAACGATGATAAAATCTATAAACTCATTTAAATGTTTCTTTTATTGTTAACCCCTTCAAACAGATTGATACCCATTTGGAGGAATGACTTGTTTTGTTTGAAGAGAATTATGTAGCTACGAACAACAGAACGAGAGTTGGTTTGTATTCCTGAAACGTTGACACATGAAATGAGCAATGAATGCATTACTTGGTTACCCCAGGTAACGATTTTCTTTTCTTCAAATATAAGTAAAAAAAATATATTCATTTTAGTTCTTTCAACACAGTTTTTAATAATATTTTCAAAATCTAATTAAATAATTAAAATTCTAGCTTCTAGGTGCACATGTTGGTGCACAATGGCTATTTTAAAAATGTCAACTCTCTGTGCGTGAGGGATGTCGCACAGTGCTAGTGACATACCAATAAACAAACTCTTCATTTTATTAATATAGTAAAGATAAGGATTTTGTTAGTTAGATCGAACACCGACTATACCGGAAGTTGTTTCGTTTCTTCCCGTGCTCCACGCCTTACTTATCGGACTGGCTATGCGCATGTTAGGAAAGTTGAAATAGGCCAATAAGACAAAGCACCCAGCCCCCAAGCCGTTAATGCAGCAATGTGAAAGAGGAAACCTCAGTTTATCCTACGACACATTTTCCAGCCATGCTAGGAATTGAACCCGGGACTCTTATTGGACAGACAGACAGACACGCTACCGACTAAGCTAAGGTGTCGAACAATAATGTTAATAGTTGAGTAAATGTTATCAATGTTGTATGTAAAAATGGGTGTCCGTCCAGTTCCCAGGTGTTCCTTGGCGTAGCGCGCGCGGTGAGTCAGTCGACCATACACCCCTGGACCAAAGGTTCCCACGCGATCCCCAAGCCCAGCCCCGCGTCCTGAACAATATCTCATTACCAGGAGACTAGCGCTGGTGAGAAGGTGAATTCCCTCGCACAATCACATCCCCTCCCTCCTGACGCTCATTCCCGCCATTCACAACGCCGACAATTCTTCATTTGCGTATTTCATTTGTCATTTGTCTGGTATTGTCGGAGTCACGTCAAGAGAGAAAGAAAATATCTCCTTCCCGTTTCACCGCAGCACTCCTCTCTTTTCCTCCACAGTAATTCAGGAATTGTATTTTTTTTTCTCCTCCTCTCCCCTTTTGATTCCTCGTTTAGTAGCTTTTTTTATCTCCCCCCTTTCCCTTTCAAAGCATCGTTTAGAAATGCACCATTAGCTGTATTAGTGACCTTTTCTTTCCTCGTTGAAAAGCAGTTGTATAGCGTTCGTTTTTCTGGATTGTGTTGACCCCGGTCGGTTTCCCCCTAATATTCCGGGGTTCCTTGTATGGGAGGATGATGAACCAAAGTCCTCTAGGAACGCTATGTTCTATGTTGGTTCTTATCCCCGTTTCCCGTCTTCTGATTACTTGACCTATTCAAATTACTTTCTCCGATGGATTTTAACAACTATGCATGCTACTACATAATGATGGCATTCATAAATAATTTATTTAAAATTTTTACCGTTATATTGAAATCAAATTTGAAAATTATACCAAACAAAGTTATAATAGCAATGGATTATTCTGGAATAATTATAATATTGCTAATAATATCAATTAAAATTAATACCGCTAATGCTATTAGTGTCTTTATTGCATATTGATCGCTTTTCAAAGTAGCCGAAGAACTATAACCAAGGCATTTGATTCAAGAATACAATCGAAGATTTAATTAATTTTTAAGTGGCAATATTCAGTAGTCAGTAGTCATTAGTCAGCTGGGTGCAGAGGGGGGTGGTTTCCTCATTCCATATATTACCCTTCTAATGCGTTAAAAATACTTTGTCTAACGTAATGGTATAAAAATCTGTTTATAATTATTACTAGTGTTAAAACGTATAAATAAAAACTCTCTCTATAAAGTGTCAAAACATTTCAAGTCCATACAGTGTATAGTTTTTTCTTTAATTAGCAGAACCAAACAAGTATTTAAGCGTCTTCAATGATAAGATTAGTAACGTTATTTTAAATGAAGATTGGAGAAAGTTCGAGTTGAAGTGCCCTAAAAAGAGGTTTTTATAAGTATTTTAAAATGACGCCAGTAAAACACGGGTTTATATAAACCTCCGCTAATGGACAACACACGCTAACCCCACTTCAACAGCGATGTCTAATTTTAACAAGGATAGTGCAAGCCCCGGGGTTAACAAGCGTTCGTTCTCAAGTAATGACTTAATGCTGCCGAAACAACACCACAAACTCAAAACTTCAATTTAAAATCAACTTAATTCTAAACGTTTCTTTAATAGGTTTCCATTCAGGCCAAAGTCATCAAAATAGGAAGGCGAGTCTTTCAGAAGTGAGGCGTGCAACTTGGTGAAACAACTCCACAATCTCAGAAAGTCTGCACGGACATCACAAACTTACCATTATAGTTAATTCACAGATTCACTCCTGTTGATAGCTGAATTTAATCAATTAAGTGATAACTGAAAATGGAAATCGAAGCAGAGACTTTTGGCTTAGAGACAATTAGACCTAATTCAACAGCTAGTGAAAGATGGTTGGCTCTGTATACAAGAAGATGGAGGTCTCAATTTCAATTTCCATATACAGGTTGACATTTTTTCACTTGTTTCAATCAAATCTCAAAAAACTCACTAAAAAAAGTGCGACAAAATAATAAATAAATGTAAAGCTAATATTAATTTTATATACAACTAGATTCACGGTGACCGTCCACCGGAACGCCAACACACGTTGCAGACACCCAGAAATCCCGTGTTACTTAGAAGTGGTTAGTTAATTATTTCAAAATATGGCTCACGCCAAAATAAAAACTAAAGGTATAATAACTATGTCCTTGTAGGATTAAAAACTTACATTTAAAGTGTTATAGTTAAGAAAATCCTATAATGTTTAAGTTACTTCATTTTAAACATTTCACGTGAAATGTCTAGTTCTGAGAGTAAACAGAAGCATTGAGAAAACCTTCCTCTAACGATCAATGCCTACTTTTAACAAGATCACAAGTCACAACAGATGACACTCGAGGGTTGTTTTAGTGGTTTTGAAGCTTCAGAATTGCCATTCAGATACCAAGAGTTTACAAGAAAACTGTAGACACGCGTGGAAATTACACCCCCTCAACTTTGAAGAAGCTCAACATCCCTAGTAATCAATGTTTATTCAGAACACAATATTGGTAAATGAAAACAAACGTCAACTTAATATGAACATAATACTTACCTCCCAACACTAAACGAAATTTTAATTAGATCAGCACCAAATTTTCTTAGCAAAATCAATATGGCTGTAGGGTGTTAGTTTTTACTATTTTCCCCACAAAGTCTAAGCACCCGTTCAGGCTTCGAGCGCTTCGTTAACCTATGGGGGAGGTATGAGTAAGGAAGAATTAAGATTAAATGAATCCAGATTTTCATGGAGAGAGAGAGATAACCATTTAGGAAAAACCAACCTGAGTACACTCGGCCGGGACTCAAACCCCAACGCCCACCGGCACTGTTTGACTATGTTTGTGTCTAGGCCTAGGCTTGGAGTTCAACACAACGCAATAGTTTAAAAGCAAATCTCGTGCTTTTATTTGAGCGTATTACAGACAGTTGGGCCACGAGTTGCTTCTTGGGAATTATAACCCAGCCCTACTGGTGTGTTAACTTGACCCCGGCTGTTGGGAAGCTCCATTTAGGATGGTTGTAACTGTTTTCTCAAGCTGAACGAAAACCAGCGAGTGATGAATGGAAATACACGACGAAATACTAATCTAACCTAACCTAAGGCACAACACGATTATAACCTAAACAAGCCTAACCTAATATAAGAGCAAAATGATTGGTGAGGCCGAATTTCCATTTTAATCTCTGGTCTATTATCTGTTATAGTCCTTGCCAATGAACGTGGCCCAACTTAGCTATGCCACTTTTTGGACAAGAGGTGCTTAGCCCAACTGTAATGCACCATTTTAATTGGCACTTGTAGGTACATTTTAACTCCTGATTGCCAAGTGCAACTGTTCTCGATACGCAATTAAAATGTATCGCAACCCGTATTTTTAAGTGTGCTTGAAATTCAAATAACACTTTGTCTAGAAAGTGTTTCATACAAGCTTTGATAAAAACCATATTAAATAAATATTTTGAATCATTTATGCTAATAGTCTATACATATAATTAAATAAATTATTATTATTATTATTAGCACCGCGTCTCACTACCCGTTCGGGTTATACGCACTTACGCTAATGTGTAATGGTAGGGTGAAATGGTAGGGTGATTGTGAGATGAAATGAAGGACCTACAGTTTAACGTGGAATCCGAACCACGGGGGAGGCCTGGCATTCCTAATTAAATAAATAAACCACCATTGTATGTATTATGATTGAAATAACAACTATCATAGTATTCCACCGCTAAGATTATTTCATTGGATGTTGAGGGTACATCTGAAAAGGGAAACAATAACATTACACAACTTTTACAGGACAACAACCTTAATAAAATACCACTAGACCCTACTAATTTAAAAAATAATTAATATTAATTTGCCAGATACCTCTTTTTAACCATAATATAAAGTTCAGTATGAAGACAGGTGGTAAAACCGGGATTGGCACGTTTCTCCATGGAGATAAGTAGCCCGATAACAATGGTCGAGTTCCTCCACGACACCTCAAGGGGGGATTATAAGTAGCCCGATAACAATGGTCGAGATTCCTCCACGACACCTCAAGGGGGGATTATAAGTAGCCCGAGTGTAATAGCTTAGTTCCTCCACTTTTAAGGGGGCAGGGGGTGGTTGAGGATTAACCCCCTCTCTCATCTTCAATGCATTAACATCCAAGGTAAAAGGAGGAGCTTTGCTTAAGAAATTAAATTATATTAAAATTCATTTTAATGCATAAGCGGTTAGGTTAAGTTTGGTCGGGTGGGAACCATAATTTTATATATACCCTACGGAAGGATTGAAATATAGGTTTGTACTAGGTTATTGCACTTAGACTTATTATATTCCCTTGCTTGAGTTGTCTTGGAGGAGCTAGACCTTCCCCTCCGTCCCCCTAATAGAAGAGATCACCCCCCCACTCCCCCCAATGGAGGAACTCGACCATGCCAGCAGCACTAGCTCAACTTGAGTTAAAATTGGACTTTCCCTCTTTCCCCTTCTTTCCTTCATACCTTATGAATGTTATACTCAGATCAAGTTCAGCTCTGATGATGTTTAGCTAATCAGTTTAGTTTAGAAAATATACCCAGTCACGGGGATCAAGCCTCCAAACCTTTGATTATGCGTGCAATCCATTATTATTGGATAACTATTTCAGGCTAAGAACACAGGTTCGATTCCTGTGTGCATATATAATTTTTACACTTTAACACCGCGTCTTACTACCTGTTCGGAATGTACACTTAAGTACTAATTACGCTAATGGCTCTGGGGATTAGAAAGGTTATATTAACATTAAGTTTAGTTTACCCATATTCGCGTGGAGGGAGAGTGGAACATCATTTTGGAAAAACCATAATACACCCTATCGATATTCTAACCTCGATCTCCCAGTTCGACTGTCTAGCCTACTGCAAGAGTTACGCCTTAGACGACGCGGCGCCACTGAAGTAGGTCTCAGCGTATTCATACGTCAAGTCATGTGATCCGTGGATGTGAATCTTGATATTATCAATAACATAGAACCAATCATATAGTGAAATACCATCACTATTGACCGCAAAACATGTCTTTGTACTTACTAAACGTCTCTGCCTACGAAAATTGGACCGTATCTATAGTTACAGAAGCCTCGTGGCTTCTTTGGTGCCGAGTGACAGCTCACAGCTGACAGCTGACGGCCTTGAAAAGTTAACAGACCAAATTATGTATGCCTACGCCAAACCATATGATCTGGAAAAACATATATTTAGCAGCTGTCACTTCTGACAGTCAAAATTTAGGTATATGCCTGATTGTTGACTGTCAGAAATCAGCTGTGAGCTGTCAATCAGCACCAAAGAAGCCATGGGGCTACTATAGTGTCACAGAAAGTTGCCAGCGCAGGATGAGAGTTGGAGGCAATAGCTGGTCACAATAGGACTGTTGGCTAAATAAGTGCCTCACTCTCAAACCAAGCAAGTTCGCATTTTTGGTAGAGCCTACCTGACTGTCGTGGGAGGGTCTGTTTTTTTAAAACTTTAAATGGCTTCAATGTGCTCTACTTTTACACAATATTATTATCCATTAACTTCGAAGAAGATTTCAATTCCGTTGACTGACCCTATTCGTGGCAAGCTGCACGTGGACTATATATATCACCGGCAATGTGTGAAATCCATGCGTTCTATAAAATGCCAGAGTGGTTTCGGCAAAGTATGAAATAAACGAGTTTTTCTGTTGTATTTCATACTTATTTTCAAGTTATTTGTCTTTTTGAAGTCCCGGAATATGTTATCAATTCTTTTATCTGGTTCCATGTAAGTCTTGCGCCATTTTCTTGCGGGTTAACCTAGTTCTTAGGATTTAAGTTGGGTAGGTTATGTTATTTTAGATTAAAGTAGTTAAGTTAGGCTAGGTTATGTTAGCTATTGTTCGCGACAGTATTTAACGACTGGTTATTCTATAAACTTACTACGAGAAGTATGAAATACAACAGCACAATTAATTTATTTCATACTTTGCTAAAACACTTGAGAATTTTATAGAAAGCCTAGGCATTTTATAGATTGCCAGGTTTACACACATTGCCGTTAACATATACATCTAATCTGGTTGGCCAGTGTTAGAGACGTCAGGGTTTGAATACCGGCTGGGTGTCCTGAATATTTTCGTTTTCATAAAAGGTTTCTGAACCTCTTCTGTGAGAATATGTGAACTTTTTCTCCAAATTGTACCATCCTCATCACGACTCGATTAGTGTCACTCAATGTGAGGACCAGAATGGGGGTTGGGAGGGCGACCTTATTGTAGAGATTGATTGTAAAATAAAATTGATATATTAATTATTTGGCAAGGCAAGTGCGTTTAGGAGGTCCAGGGGGCAGCCAAAACACGTTGTTAGAGAGGAGTGCGTGGGCAGAGCCAGCCCACTTGAGAGAGCTGTCGGGTGAAAGTGTGAGGGGGAAGGTGCAGTGACCCATGTGACGTCATCAAGTGTTCATCAATCACACTGTGACAGGTATGTACCCCCCCATCCGACCCACGAGCGTCAGTAATCTTACTTCCACACCAGTTTATACTTCGCGCCACAAATCTACATAGTTGGACGTGACAGAAACACGGGAGGAAAGGATTAACTCACTACTGCGCATGCGTTAGCCTCACTCTTATTTGCTGCACATATACTATGGCGATAACGTGGAAGGACGTAATTAATAGATTCGCATTAAATAAATATAAAATCAAATTTTAATTTATTTGGTTTGCTCAATATTTAGAAAGGGGCTAGCTCAAAATAAAATTCCCCAACTGAAGATGACAAGGCATTTTAAAATATTTTTTAACACTACAATAAGCTACAAAAACATTCTCTTCCTCCCATATATCTTCGATATTCCAATAAAATATTCCCCTTGACACTTAGACGCTTACAATGAAGGGAGGGAAGGTGGGACGTGGCCCTTAAGGACATTGCCTACCTATGACGTAACGGCAAGTCAAGATAAGACTCATCCATGTATTTAGGTTTTATTCAGTGAATTTTAAAGATGTGACACTAAAACAAAAACAATAATTTTTTTAATATATCTAAAAGGTCTTACATTGTACAGATCTAATTTTACTTATTCACGACCCATTGGAGAAAGGGAGTATTATGATCGTGAAAATAATATAATTCTATATCTTGATGTATGTCGACGTTTAATGACTTCCTGAATCTGAAAAGGGGTTTTTCATGATGTCCTGTGTTTGTATCTCGACCTAGAGGCGAAACAATTTTACCGATTGAGTTAGAACTTTGTATCGAGGGTATTTGGGGATTAGATATCCAACCCTAGAATTAACGGTAGTTTACTCAAGAGCAAAAAGAGAAAACCTACACTGGTTCTAAGGATTTTGATTAAAACTCGCATCTAAGGCACTGTTTAGCATTACAAACAAAATGGTGATTCTAATTTTATCGGGAAAATCACTTTGAGGATAGGTATTTCAAGTCTATATCCCTAATTTTGATATCTTCGCAATTATTTGATATATCAAATAACTTACTATTACAAAGTTGTAAAAGACAAAAAAGGTTTATTTGAAATGTATTTTTATCAAATCAATAATTTCCTAGCTATAGACAAAGACATTTTTTAAACTCAGGATTGGGAAATGACTTAGGTGTGGTGGACCGAGATGCTTTTTTTGTTTATTTATTTCTTTACGTTTCTGTAACTGTGTATATTACACTTATGTTATTTGGTGGAATGTGATACTCTTTTTTCAATTAAGTTTCTGCAACCATGTATATTATTTAGTTTGACATATCTTAATAGTCTTAAATAAATGTCTTCATGTTTAGGTAAAGAAGCCGCCAGCACCTTACCATTTATTTAATTCGAAAGTTTTTTTTAATAGCGTATATTTAAATGATACGAAACTCAGGATATTTTGTCTATTCACGAAAATGGCCTGTATGAATCCTCCTGCAAGGACGTAGATTAAAATTATGTGGACGCATTTGTATATCTGGAATAATGAGCAAGGACCAACAATTTCGGAGAGCAAGTCGGTTCTGTTGAGGCGCAAAGTTACGTGAGTGTTTATACTCGTCAGCGGGATAGACAGAAGGCCTCGTAGGGCCAGCTTCCTCTTCCCTCTCTTTCTATTTCATACAATGGTGCCTAAGTATGATAGCTCTTAGTGTGGTTAGGCGTCTCGCAAAATATCTTCGAAATCACTCACTGAGTTATTACTGATTGGGTGTGAACTTATGATCAAAGTAGGTTCCAATCCACTCCTTCCTCTGAGATCAATACCAATTTTAAATCCTGTTTCGGACCAAGGGCATTCTGAGTTGAAAGATGGAAATTCCGGCCCTTCCTGTTCCTGCAAGACATGAAAAATAATATAAAATAAAATAGGTTAGTTAAAAGTTGTTAAAAAGTCTCACAAACACACTGTTGAACCACCTCTTAATTTCCCGCATTTGTATGGAAGAAGAGTGGAAAACCATTTTGAGAAAATATCTCTCGTTACACCCAACAGAGATTCGAACCTGGATATCACCGTCATCGGCCGTAGAGTATACTGCAAGAGTAGCACCCTAGACTATGCGGTCCCCGAAGCGGGTTTGAGCCATCTCCAAAACGCTGTTTCCTAATTAATCAGACAGTACTGGGACAGCTGCCTATGATCAAAGTAATAACGGCATCTCTAATTAAGACATTTGACTTTCTCTCTCTCTCTCTCTTACGGCCCATTTTCTTTACTCGTATCTGGTAAATTAATAACCCGCTCTTTTAAGATATGACACTTTAAAAAAAACAAGCATTTCTACTTCATTAATTTCTAATGACAAGAAACCACCGCCTTTAATTGCTAGCAATTATTATATACTTCTGTTTTAGATGTGTCAGTGATGACAAAACAAACATACTATTTTTAAATTAATTAGAAGCATAACGATTGTTTTATAAAATTTAATTAGATATTGAATTATATATGTTATTAAATCGAGTAAACTCGTCATATAGATTGATTGATTTGCATTGGAGGCATATTTTTAAATAATTTGGATAAAATAGATTAGTTAAAGTAAGTTTAGTTAATTTATGTCGGTTGAAACTATTTAAAAAAAGCTTTAACAAAGATAGTTAAAATATGGAAGCACTAAAGCTGGTCAAACTAAATTCTATTTATATAGTAATATCTGGCAAGTTCAACATTGATTATTTCGAAACCACCAAGATTACCCATAAAATTCCTATTAGCATAAATGGTAGAAAAATTAAATTTAATTCTAATTTTAGAAGAAAATATTTATATAATTTGAAGCCTATCCATTGTTAATTTTTTCTAGTTTGTTTTCATTTCAAACCTAACTTAACGATCTTTAGCTATTAAAGATGCCAAGAATGTCATATAAATTATTATTATTTAGCAGCGTGTCTTACTACCCATTAGGGTTATACGCTTTAAGTGCTAATTACGCTAATGATTAGGAATTAGGAAGGTTAAATTAGAGGAAGTGAGCCCGCATTTACGTGGAGGGAGAGTGTAAAACCATTTAGGAAAAACCACCCCCAGTTCACCCGACCGAGATTCAAACTTCCATCTCCCCATCCCCAGCAGTAGAGCTCAACACGACTAGCGCGTTGGCTAGCTACGCCATCGAGGCGGGTAATGTCATATAAAGTTAAGAGTTATTGACGTAAAGTAGAGGATAAAGCGGGGAATTCTGAACCAGGGGCTAGCGGATTGCCTAGAATAAGGGATGTGTTGGCTTGGCTTTCATTGCTTGTGTGATAGTACCGTAAATCCCTGACTCATATGTAAGTCTTCAATTTTGGTAAGTTAATTTTTCCAAATTTTTATATTTTATTTATTTAAAATTTAATTGTTTTTTCATGTATGTATATGATGTGTATGTGTGTTTTATATAGCATATATTAAATGTGTGTGTTTATATGTAACGTATTTTAAGGTTATTGATTTAATATTAAAAATGGTTAATTCAAATTCTGCATATTTCGAAATATTTTAGATATCCCTTTCGGGCGGGACATGTTACGTCTCACCAACTCGTCCTGCTCGTGGAACAGGTCATGAGGAACTTCAACATCAACAGTTGGTGGCACTGAATGCGGACGATATAGCTCTAGTAGCGGAGTCGTGGCAAGGGCAGCTGGTGGAGAGAGGTGGCTCCAGACACAGTTGGAAGGGTGGCTGACCACCTGAACGACAAGTATTAACGTGGAACAGCAGTGCTCTTCACATGGAAAAGAAAGTTCTACAGGCCGGCCCCACTCCGACTGTTCGGAAAACAGATAAGATGGGCGAACAGTGCTAAGTACCTGGGACTTACGCTGGACACCAAACTGACCTGGAGATGACACTGTAATTAGAAACTCAACAAGGCGAGGCAAAGGCTGGGAATCCCAGGCCCACTGATTAACAGGCGTAGCGCCCTGTCCACAAGGAACGGTCTGACTCTTTACAAGCAGTTGCTCAGGCTGATCCTCAACTATGCATGTCCTGCTTGGGGCCACCTGGTGGACACATATATGAGGAGGATGCAGGTGTTCCATAGCAGGTGTCTGAGGATCATTGTGGACGCATCTTGGTACGCTCGGAATGTGACTCTGCATCGAGACCTGGATATGCCTCCCATCAAGGACCACTTCCGGAAGCTGGCTCAGTCCTTCTACGACAGACTTCCCGGTGCCACCAATTCTCTTATCCAGAGGCTTGGGAATTACGTCATTGACCCTGGTGGGTGCCACCGACGTCCCAAAGCCCTGCTCGGATAAGCGAGAAGTGTAAATAGTGGTTTGGGAGGCTGTCGCCCAGCCCAGCCCCCCAAAGAATAGTGTCTCCACACGTAACTCTAAAAACCCTTATACGGTTTGCAAATATACTTTTTATACTATTAATAAATAATAATAATATGCCTTTTGTTTTATTTCTGAACCTTCGTGAAATGCGACAGTCCGTTAGAATAATCTCCTGAAAACCACAAGGTGTGACCGATTGGACGCTACGTGTTGGAATTTGCCCTCATGCTCCCCTTCAGGGTGCATTAGAGCATGCTAATCTGTTTCTACGGATATCCCTTGGACTTCTAATTAAAAAGTTCCACTTAAATATATATATAAATATATATATATATATATATATATATATATGTGTGTGTGTGTGTGTGTAAACACATACAGAGACACACACAAACACACACATACACACAAAGTGTTGATACACCAAGTACAAACATCTCATATATACTCATTTCAATTTTTTTTTCCCCATAGTTTGATAGCTTTAGTATTATAACAATATTAAAAATCTATAGAGATAAATAATTTATCACGAAACCTTATTAATAACTATTTTTATCATATATAGGAACCTGTTAAAACGTGGATTATCAATTACAGGGCAGATTCCTTTACAAAGACTTAAATACCGCCAAATTGTTTGAGTTTCAAGATCAAATTTATTACTAATCTATTGATTACATTGAAAAATGACACATACACACGGGAATCAAACCCGGGACCTTTGTCTCAGTACGCCAATCCTCTGACCACTTATTTACCCCGTAATCAGCTTTCCATTACCAGATATTCATTGCACGAACGCTTACCCATTTGAACTGAGAAATGAGTTTCCTATCTATTGAAAGCTAACTAAAACTAGTTTTCAGATATTAGGGACTATATGCTAAGAATTATAATCCAACTCATCCTAACTAAACCTAACCTTCCTATCGAAGACCATTAAAGGTTTGGAACAAAACAGTTAAAATTTGTTAAAACCACTGAACAATGTTAGATTTAAATAAGTTGAATTAGTCTTTTGGGGTAGGCCTATAACACGAAACACAGTACCGCTATCGTACAGTACCGCTATCATACAGAACCAATATCGTACAGTACCGCTATCATACAGTACCGCTATCGTACAGTACCGCTATCATACAGTACCACTATCGTACAGTACCACTAATCATACAGTACCAATATCGTACAGTACCGCTATCATACAGTACCGCTATCATACAGTACCGCTATCGTACAGTACCGCTATCGTACAGTATCGCTATCGTACAGTACCAATATCGTACAGTACCGCTATCGTACAGTACCACTATCGTACAGTACCGCTATCATACAGTACCGCTATCGTACAGTACCGCTATCATACAGTACCACTATCGTACAGTACCACTAATCGTACAGTACCACTATCATACAGTACCAATATCGTACAGTACCACTATCGTACAGTACCGCTATCGTACAGTACCGCTATCATACAGTACCAATATCGTACAGTACCGCTATCGTACAGTCCCGCTATCGTACAGTACCGCTATCATACAGTACCGCTATCGTACAGTACCACTATCGTACAGTCCTGCTATCGTACAGTACCAATATCGTACAGTACCGCTATCGTACAATACCGCTATCATACAGTACCAATATCGTACAGTACCGCTATCGTACAGTACTGCTATCGTACAGTACCGCTATCGTACAGTACCGCTATCGTACAGTCCCGTTATCGTACAGTACCGCTATCGTACAGTACCGCTATCGTACAGTACCAATATCGTACAGTAGCGCTATAGTACAGTACCGCTATCATACAGTACCGCTATCGTACAGTCCCGCTATCGTACAGTACCACTATCGTACAGTACCGCTATCGTACAGTCCCGCTATCGTACAGTACCACTATCATACAGTACCAATATCGTACAGTAGTGCTATAGTACAGTACCGCTATCGTACAGTACCGCTATCGTACAGTACCGCTATAGTACAGTACCAATATCGTACAGTACCGCTATCATACAGTACCAATATCGTACAGTCCCGCTATCGTACAGTACCGCTATCATAACAGTACCACTATCATACAATACCACTATCATACAGTACCGCTATCATACAGTACCGCTATCGTACAGTACCGCTATCGTACAGTACCGCTATCATACAGTACCGCTATCGTACAGTAGCGCTATAGTACAGTACCGCTATCATACAGTACCGCTATCGTACAGTACCGCTATCGTACAGTCCCGCTATCGTACAGTACCGCTATCGTACAGTACCACTATCATACAGTACCACTATCATACAGTACTAATATCGTACAGTAGCGCTATAGTACAGTACCACTATCGTACAGTACCGCTATCGTACAGTACCAATATCGTGCAGTACCGCTATCATACAGTACCACTATCGTACAGTACCGCTATCGTACAGTACCAATATCGTACAGTACCGCTATCATACAGTACCAATATCGTACAATCCCGCTATCATACAGTACCACTATCGTACAGTACCGCTATCGTACATTACCAATATTGTACAGTACCGCTATCATACAGTACCAATATCGTACAATACCGCTATCGTACAGTACCGCTATCGTACAGTACCGCTATCGTACAGTACCAATATCGTACAGTCCCGCTATCGTACAGTACCACTATCATACAGTACCGCTATCGTACAGTACCGCTATCGTACAGTACCTCTATCATACAGTACCAATATCGTACAGTACCGCTATCATACAGTACCACTATCATACAGTACCGCTATCGTACAGTACCGCTATCATACAGTACCAATATCGTACAGTACCAATATCGTACAGTACCACTATCGTACAGTACCGCTATCATACAGTACCGCTATCATACATACAGTACCGCTATCATACAGTACCGCTATCGTACAGTACCAATATCGTACAGTACCACTATCATACAGTACCGCTATCATACAGTAGCGCTATCATACAGTACCACTATCATACAGTACCACTATCATACAGTACCACTATCATACAGTACCACTATCATACAGTACCGCTATCGTACAGTACCGCTATCATACAGTACCACTATCGTACAGTACCAATATCGTACATTACCGCTATCATACAGTACCAATATCATACAGTACCGCTATCGTACAGTACCGCTATCGTACACTACCGCTAAAGTACAGTACCGCTATCGTACAGTACCGCTATCGTACAGTCCCACTATCGTACAGTACCGCTATCATACAGTACCGCTATCATACAGTACCAATATCGTACAGTCCCGCTATCGTACAGTACCAATATCGTACAGTACCGCTATCGTACAGTACCACTATCATACAGTACCACTATCATACAGTACTAATATCGTACAGTACCGCTATCATACAGTACCAATATCGTACAGTACCGCTATCGTACAGTACCAATATCGTACAGTACCGCTATCATACAGTACCACTATCATACAGTATCACTATCATACAGTACCGCTATCGTACAGTACTGCTACCGTACAGTACCAATATCGTACAGTACCAATATCGTACAGTACCGCTATCATACAGTACCAATATCGTACAGTCCCGCTATCGTACAGTACCGCTATCATACAGTACCAATATCGTACAGTCCCGCTATCATAAAGTACCACTATCATATAGTACCGCTATCGTACAGTACCGCTATCGTACAGTACCAATATCGTACAGTACCGCTATCGTACAGTACCAATATCGTACAGTACCGCTATCATACAGTACCACTATCATACAATACCGCTATCGTACAGTACCGCTATCATACAGTACCAATATCGTACAGTACCAATATCGTACAGTACCGCTATCGTACAGTACCACTATCATACAGTACACGCATAAAACCTTCCCAATACATCATGGATTGAGTACCAATCCATTTGAAAGAAATACAAGTACTTTCCTGGCTTTATTCCAACACATATGGGATTTCAACTAAGAAATAGGTTATTTCCATTACTACTATTAAAATTTGATGACGTCACTACTGTAACGCGTTAACATAATTCCACTCTCATACTGGAAACACATGCGTCCGTGAAAATCATTTCGCGTAATGGAATAAGCCCAGTCAATAATCACGATCAGCGTTTCCCAGTCAGGACATACGTAATTCCGCGTGTAAAAACCGGTAAATTTGTTTCAGTAACATTTCTCAAAAGGCAACCGACAAACTTTGAGAGAAATGTGTTTGTGCTCTACCGTAGGGTCAATCAAACTAAATAAAACCTTCAGTTCTTCTTAAACGTCGATATAGAAAATTGCGTTATGCTATTTGTGAAGGTACGTTTATCTTTTTCAGTAAATTTTTCTTTTTAAATTCATATCAAGTCTCTAAAATGACACCCAGCAACATTTTTAACACTCTTGGTGTATAATGGGCATAGCGAGCATTATGCAAACTTTGTTTTTAACGGATACTTTTATAATTCCCCTTTAATATGTGTTTAGTTAATATCACTCCAACATTAAAATTAACCGGATTACACAAAAAAAAAGTTTCAAGAGCCTCGTGTTTACCGATCCTGGTCACAAATGACTGAAAAAATAAAATACTAAAAACAAAACTTAACAAAAGGTTCACCTACGCCTGCACTTAGCAATGAGCAACCACTTCTATCAATGCATCATATTCATCATTGGCTACATACTTTTATCACGCAATACAAAAAGCTTAAATCTAAAAACATTTTTAATGGCGATATAAACTGTGCTCATATTTTACAAATATAAATAAAATATAATATATTTAATACATTTTTAATCAACTATCTTCGTAAAAGACTGTAATGTCATTGATGGGGTTCGAATCTAGGAATGGATGCTCCGCTCCTACAAGATCATTTATCGCCCAGCTAATATGGTTACAATAAAGTATGTTCCGACAATTCCACTGCCATTTCTTAATTCAGCCATACACCATGTATTATCATCAACTTCTGTAGCTTTTTTTTTGTTTTGAATGAGGTCATACATCGGTTGAGTTGGTCAACTTCCAGGGAACTTGATTTTGAGGCGAGTGATTAGCGTATTTCTCGCATCTCGCAAACACCTAATTTTGAAACGTCTGAGCTGCGAAAACTGACGTCACACTATCGACTTGAAAGCAGGTTCTACATTTATTATCACCGTTGAGGGAAATGCTGGTCTTATGGATGATAGCTTTATCATCGCTCTCTCTCATGACTGTTGCCAAATCTCCTCACTCGCATCAAGGTCTGTAGGTGGTTAGCAGCGGTAAGAAGGACTACCGGTGACATCCGACGATCCAGCGTTGTAAAATGTGGTGTATATGTGAGGGAAGATTTGCCGCATGAAAACAAGTTAATGACAACGCTGTTTCCTAAAAGTAGTCGTGCAATTCTTGAGGAATTCTATCCAATGTACTCGAACACCCTCACACCGTGCGAGGCAGGGTTTGCCCGCCGAGTAAAGCAACATAAAACAAGATTGATGCCATCCCCCTCTTCGGTTGCAACCTTCTGAGAGTGATCTAGTTGAACTAACCTACCGTTCTATAAGTTTGCAGGGGTAAGAAAGTATGAATGGTTTGGACGCTTCATTCTATCCTCCAACTGCCAACTTGTCTGAGATGGCAAGGTGACATCACAATTTAAAATGACAGTGTCACCGTCCATCCTCCCGTGGGCTGGATCTGTCGGGATGGATGGGGTCAGTGGAAAGGTTGTTTAGGGGATCGAAATTATATCGAAAATTTCGAATTTTAGTTTAATAGTAGCACTAAGAAGTAATACAAATGTGATGCTAAACGCGATATTAAAAAATATAAGAGATTGGACGCGGAAGAACTGGCTTAATGATGAAAACTTAGACTGATGGTGTGACTGGCACCGCTCGTGACCCCTTACAGAACTCGATCTCGGTAGCCTGAATTCGACGGCTACCGTCTAAGTACAAGTGCTTCCGATGAGCCAAGGATGCAGTCTGTTCGGTCAGGCGTCGGGCAGAGTAACTGCCTCTGAAATAGATGATAATGTGTCGGTCCCGATGTAAATAAAACAAAGTCTTTTATAGCCAGATCTGGCCTCGCTACTGCATAACTGGTGCAAGTTTGTTGTAATGAGTTAGAAAACATTAAAAAGAAATGCTGACTACTCACATCAGTTTGTTTCAGTCATGTAGCTCCAATAAAGTTATGCAAATCAAAATAAACATCCCACCTAGTACATAAATGAATACAGATTAAATTTTACTAGACTGAAAAAAATAACCTTTCCTATTAAATTGTATTACGAAGTTTATAATTTATTTTAAATATGTTTATAAAAATACAAAGCGTGTTTGAACCTACGTAGACTACTACAATTTTCTTATTTAAAAAATAATTAAACAAATTAAACTAAAAACAGTACATTATCTTTGAAATGTTGTGCGTGGGTAATTATTTAAAAAAAATTAATGAGTTACATGACATAAAAATGTACGTATTTAAATCCAGGCAAGCTAAATAGTATTGTCTTAGTGAAAACCTTTAATGAATATCTATGTTTTAAAAATAGCAGTGAAAGTAAAACAGTATTGTACTAAATTCAAATTACAAGTTTTTTTTTTACTCAAACAAAATTAAAATATTATAATCTAGCTGCGGATCGATCTTGTGAACTACAACGCTAGAGAAAAGCACGCTTTCAAATGATCTAAAGTCGTTAGAGAAAGATGAAGCCACTTAACTGGTACTTATATAATCTGATTAAATTTTGAAACAATGAACTTAGTTGCAAACAGATGGAAGATGGTTTCCCAATACAACGAATCAAATCGTGTTACATGATGCACTCAATAAAAGTATTTACTCTCGTTTACGTTCTTGTACAATGGTGGGTTGTGGTATCCCATTGCCTTGATCCTTTGGGACGTCATGGTTTTACAGCCGTGACGCAGTGAACACTCAGTCGCAAGTGAAACAACGCCTAAAGTTTTCTCGCAAGTTTCAAACCAGGTGTCCTTCTCCCTTCCACTTTGCTTCCTATGACATCACTCACTAAGCCATTTTCTTCTCATAATACGACCCAAGAGTTGGCCACCTTTCGTAGAATCACTTGCAGAATTGTCCTCTTTTCATTTAATCTTTTATGTTCCCTTTATCTATATTCTCTTCCAAAGCCACATCCAAAAGCTTTTCAAAAAACGAATATCCTGTTTTCTCAGGGTTCATGTGTCAGATCCACGCAAAGAAGTGATCCAAATGCAAACATCTCATCAGTTACCTTTACTCCAAGTCCAATGTTCCAGTCAGCAGCCTCCTCTTCTTGATGAAAACAGCCTCCAATGCCACTATTGACTATATCCCGCGAACACTCCGCATCTTTCAAAGTTATATTTATTAAATATTTCAAATCTTCCACATTATCCATATGCTGATTCCTCAGTGATTATTCTTTGTTAGCTATCCTAGTTACCTTCGACACCTCCATCTTGATTCCCATTTCATGCGCTTCCTATTTCAGATAGTTTGTATACTCCACCCATCTACCCTCAAAGATAGCAGTCTTACCTTGACGAATTTCACTATGACCCTACGTTATAAAATGGAATGTAAGCTTGCTACCTTACTGGTTAGATACATTCTATTCTGAAGCACTTATTTTTCCTTCACCAGTAATCTGCCACAAAGTGACTTGCGTAACCTTCTTCTAAACTTCGATTATCATTCCTACCCGCATATGTAGAATCATTTACACTCTATTACTATCGCTTAACACCCCCCCCCCTTCCAAATCATAAAAAAAATCATAAATTGCAATTTTATATATGTTTTTAGTTTAATTAGTAATTCAAATCATTAATAAATTTTAATAAATTTTAAATGAAAACACTCCAACACAAAGGTCAACGCATTGTGGAATCAAATCATTAAAATTAATTTATGTGTTTTTAATATCAACAAGACGATTAAATTGACTAATGAGTTCAAACTAATAATTTGGTTTAGCATGAATTGAAGTTGGTGTTGGGTTTATTGGGTTGATAAATAAAAACAGGGCCTCCATCAAGTTTTATGCTCTAATTTAGCCACACACACACATTTAATGTAATATATAAAAATTAATTGTTAAAATAATGAAATAATACCAACATAAACACTTCGTAGTTTGCACCAAATGGTTATAATATATTTATTACTTGACAAAATTACTTTAACAATCAGAATAATTATTTAGTGAGATTCGAATAAATATTGAAATAAGAGACATAGACACACGTCCTATGTATCTAAAAGTAGAGGTAGCTAATTAATCACTTCTCTCTATCTCTATTACACACACACACACACACACTTTCAACTCCAAGAAATAGGAAGGGGGCTATAACCATAAAATACCTATTAGAATGGTAGAAAATTAAGATTTGGCAGGCGTCTTAAAGTTTGAAATTTTTAAGTAGTATCCGGACATATTAAGAGAGGGAAAAGGGAAGATTTATGGGTATAGGATTTTCAAAATTAATAGAAAAAACTTCTTCTCGGAGTGGTAGAAAGCTTAAAATAAGAAGGAATAAAAAGAACACTTAAAATAATAACCAGAAGAATCTCAAAATTGTAAATGGGACCCCAGGAAATAAGGTAAAAATGAAGTGGAAGGTGTGGGGAGGAGGAAATTTCCTAAATTAATACAAACAACTTCTTCTCTATGTGGGATTTAGGGACTATTAGGGTATACAAATAAACATTAATTACTGAAAATTTTAAATTAAGAAATAGAACTCCGGAAGAAGTGAGCAAGGGGGGGGGGGG
>CABFOW010002162.1:88280-112213 GCA_902141385.1 Timema californicum
GTGGTGGGGGGGGGGGGAAGATAAATAAAACCAGTTTTCATTCAAACAAGACTCGAACTCGAAGTAAAAAATGCCTACTCGTAAGCCCCTAACAAGTATTAATATGTTTATTTAATTAAATTACCAAAGTAAGTTTTGTTACTACATATAATGAAGTTCGTCTGGCAGGGGAGTGTGGATAGTAGAGGGTGTTGACCCCCTTAAAACCCGTGCAGTACTCCACAATTTCAAGAAGATTATTGCTGGTGATTGCTATATTATTATATCAAGCCGTCTATCTAGAATATATTGCCCTGCTGTTAGTACGGTAGGAGTTTGTAGTAGCTAAGTAACAACTAACGAAAGTTATCAGATCTACTCTCACTCATGTATCCATTCGCCAAGCCATATGATCTGCAGACCACTTGTTAACCAATCATTTGTTTTAAATTTTGTTTTTCTTTCAACCGTGTCTACATCTTCTGCAAGCTGTCAAGTTACTACAATTCCGATGGCGAATGAATTCTAAATGAAAAAGTTTGCTAAATAAAGTAGTAAATATAACGTATTCATAGTTTCACGCCTTGAAGTTTTACTCACTAGAACACTAAAGGATATTTGAATATTGTTTTTAGGTGAAGTATATTTTCAGGAAATTCTTTACAGCCATACAGTTTGTGTGTTAATGATAAATAATGTACTTAGCAACTATATTTGTTTCATGTCAACAAATGTTAATCTAAAAATGTTATTAGTTCACACCCGCCTCTGTGGCGTAGTTGGCTAACGCGCTAGTCGTGTTGAGCTCTACTGCTGAGGACTGGGAGATTGAGGTTCGAATCTCGGTCGGGTGAACTGGGGGTGGTTTTTCCTAAATGGTTTTCCACTCTCCATCCACGCAAATGCCGTTTCACTTCCTCTAATTCAACCTTCCCATTTTCCTAATCCATTAGAGTAATTAGTACTTAAAGCGTAAAACCCGAACGGGTAGTAAGACGTGGTGCTAAATATTATAATTAATAACAAACAGCACACCAGTCCATCTAGAAATGGGAATACGTTCTGAGGGTCGTCATTAACGACCCGCCTCGGTGGCGTACTTGGCTAACGCGCTTGTCGTGTACAACAAACTATACGTGCAGTTTGGGCGTCGAGTTTCCGAACATCCTGTAGACATGTTGGATGTCCCTGGTTACTGCGTAAGCAATCCGCGGGCTTGTGAGTGGGGGGAGGGAGACTCTTAAATATTTCAATTATTTAGCTTTTACATCTTTTGGATAATAATGTTGGTATAAATGATAAATACATTTAAAAATCCCTATCAAACCATTAGTGTATACACATCTTTATAAAGCTATGAGGTATACATACGTGTATACAAACACACACAAACAGAACATCGACTGTTTTATTTGGCAATAACAACATGTTTCCGCCATGTTAGGAATCTAACCCAGAACCCTTAACTTAGACGGACACGCTACCGACTGAACTAAGGAGTTAGACTTGTACTTCAGTTTTGCTAACAAAAAACATTTATGGTCAAAATAAATATGTTGTTTTGGTGTATGTGACCTCCTCTGTGACCTGGTAGTCAAAGTACAGATCCAGAAGTCCCGGGTTCATCCCCAGACGTTTCCAAACGTATCTGCGAATCAGTGGGTCTGGAACGAGGTCAAACTCAGCCTCATAAGGATACAAAATGAGGAGCTACTTGACTAAATTAGTAGTGGCTCCGGTCTAGAAAACTGAGATTTACGACATCAAGGTTCGATGTGCTGACAAGATGACACACTATCTGCAGAAGTTGGCACTACCTTCGCCAACAGATGGCAGCCGCTTGGTTGCAAGCTGACATCATGGAGGTTTTTTTTCGGTAAGTATATTTAATTTTTTTACCACTCTTTTTTTCTAATACATGTAATGATATCAAAAATTCTTGAATACTTGTCATGAGAATACTGACATTTGAACAGAAAATGGAAAAATGAAGATAAAAAATTACGTTAAAATGTCACTCTGCTTATGAATATTTTGCAACTGTTAAGATTATCATATTTGTAAAATTCTATTGATTCTATTCATTTATTTTGACAACAAAAGAGTTATTTGTTATAAAAACTGTAAAATTACATACCTTCATTCGTGTTCCATCATATCGCACCTTAACGAAATAGATTTAAACAAAAACCATATTTATGAAACAAGATATTTACTGAACATATTTTCAAAAACACATGACATCGTTCAGGCGGGGTTGTTGAACTCTGTCTCTCTAAAAACGCTGCTCATAATTTCAGTAGGCTATCTATCACTCTTCATCATTATGGAGAGAAGTCTACATCTCCTGACCCTAATTAACCAGTACACAGCCCGATGGCATGGTACGATAGTCGATACTCCGGACCAGTTTGTGAGGAGAGCCGCGCCCTCAGCCTAGTCCCACTTTGTTGCCAGCGTTGACCTCATCTGGCCCAATAATAACACCCCTCCAGGGTACGAACAACTGACTCTTCAACAAACTCCCACACAACATGTGACTAATGAATCGTCTTTCAATCTGAGCAGGCTATCTTAGATGAACCGAATAAGAGACATTATGCACTACTTCAGGATTAGAACCGGTCATATCTGTTGTTCTTCTTCCAAGAGTTTCTTATCAGTACGGATCTAGCTAGTGGTGCCAACACAAGCCAAGTACAATATGGAACGAATTGCAGCATTGCAAATTAAACACTAGTTAGTATAATATTGATGATAATTATAATCACTCAGAGGATTATGTTATAGCTAATAAGGAAATAGTTTAGAAGTATAATTAATATATTTTTTAAATCAGCATTTGTGAATGTACACTCCGTTTACCCTGAAAGGTAGTAAGTAGTCTTACCTTGACGTATTACATTAGGACCCTATATTAGAAGTTATACCATAGGTAGAGAGCCCCGTAAAAATGGCGAGACGCTATGAAGCGAAAAGTGCCATAAAAAGATGGAATCAAGTACTTTTTCCTTTTATAGTTTTTAGATATTATTTACAATGTTTTTGAAAAGCAAAATTGTCTTGTTACACGAACTCTTCTTATAAAACGAAATAACATCGCTTTTATAAAAAAATCTTTAAATAAACATGAAATTAACAAGAATTTAACAAGAAATTAAGCAGAAATGTTGACCATGCTGTAATTTGATTAGTATTTTCTTGTAGAGTAAGCTAAATTTAAGCTATAAAATTGTGATATATGCAGACAAACTTGACAAAGAATTTTAAAGCCAATATATAAGGTTTCAATAATAAATTTTTATTCTGTATAAATTGTCTCAATATGTAAATAATACCACCTCGGATAGCATGTAATTTTGAATAAACACGAAATAACACCGAGAAGTGAGATCTAAAAAACTAAATTTAACTAAAAATAAAACATTTTTTACGGGGCTCTAACCATAGCGGAATAATTCATGGTAAGCCTGCCACCTTACAAGGTAGATGAAAGGTACAACATTAAAAAAAGTTACAAAATAAGAAGTATTTAAAACGCAAATCTACGTCTATTTTAATTGCTAGGCCTTTTGAAATAGGCTAGATCAATTCTAATGCAATGCTGTATTAAGATAACTGTAAATGTATTTGTGACCGTACATAGAAAAAGGGACCTTTTCTTCCCCAATTTAAATCTTATTGATGAAGTTAAGGTCCCTTTTATATTTTGTTCTGTTCAGTTGCAATGACATTTATTTAAAGTTGTTCACATTGATTTGATGCAGGCTTCAAGGAAAATATTAGTGTAACAGATTTGCCAGATAAGGTGTTGGCTAATGGAATAAATCGGATATTAAATAATAACTTCTTAATGTCAAAACAGTTTAATAACATCAGTGTAACATTTGGTTTTCTCTAAAATACATCCAAAATTTCAACTACAGCAAATCTTATACAAATTGTATCATGTTGATAGTTATTCATAGTCTTGATTTATAAAACAAAAATTAAAATTAATTTAGATCAATAAATTTGATTATTCTTCAGAAAATTGTTTTTTTGAATAAAACTAAGTTACATTCTTTTTGAAATGTCTAGGATCACAACAGTTTGAATAATAATAATCATACACATTTTACTAAATATTTTTAATATTAAATTTAGATCTTGAATATTCTTTTTACATTGCCAAAACTTATTAACACATTCAGGAAAATTATTTGGGCTGTATGAATGCTATCATACTTTTTTAATATCATTCATATGAGATGAACTTAAAAAATACGAGAATTTGAATATTGTTCATATCTTATGGCCGCTAAAAACACATTTTTAACTTTATTTTTTCTCTGTATTTTACTTCTCGTCCAGGATGTGTGTATTTAATTACCAGAATGGGATAAAGATTTTAAGGTAACATTTAGAAAATGTATCCGAATTTGAGTGGAGGAAGATTAGGAGACCAACATATGTAGTAGATAATCTACATCAAAGAAAGAGCGAACCAACTTGTTCAGGATAAAATCTCGGTTCAATTACTTGGCATTTGACAAAATCAAAAGTCCACCCCAAACTTTTTGTATGAAAAGGGGTATTTCGAGAAATAATTTTTGTAGACAAATACTTCGAGTTATTAAAATGGGATTTATTTCAAAAAGTTATTCCTTATGATGGACAAGGCGAATACCGATTGGGCTCAATTTAATGCAATTTATGGCCTGTAGCGTTTCTTGCGCAGGCGCAGGCGTGAACAAACACACACACCTTATAGACCAACGGATAACATCACCGGGTGAAATAATTTTAGGTTATTTGACTTCAAGATAAAATTCAATCTATGCTTGTGTATCCTTTCTTATCTTTGAGAAAATATACACTTCATGTGGGTTGCAACAAAATTGTCGCAGTTGAACTCGTTCTATTGACATACATCAGCTAAAGTTGTTGTAGTTCCAATTAGCTCTGTCGTATTTTCCCTTAGTGAGAATATAACACACTTGTCTTGACCTCATGACCTCATTGTGTATCAATCATGTTTCATTACACATAATTATTGTTCTTCATGCTAGCGCGCAGTAGTGACATTCCGCCCAGTAAAGCGACCCGACCCGACCCAATGTAAAGAGAATAGATAGGTAGCGCCATTTGAAAGAATTTGACGATGTCATCGCTTACGTCAGCCACGAGCCTACGTCACCCAGTACACATCAGTTGTGCAGTCCATGTGTTTCGGGTGGTTCTTTCATTTATCTTTATAATTATTTATTTATTTATTTATTTATTTGTGTTTGCCTAGTAGTATTTTTTCGTGTACAGTTAGTTAAGTTATTATGTTTACCACTCGAGTATCTGTTTTAATTGGCTACTATAAAATACAGTAGTGATGTTCTCATTAATGATTTAGATATTTTATTTAGTACATTTATTTAATATTAGTAACTATAATACTAAATATGTATGCTAAATATAATATGTAGGTGTATTGCTCTTCTAAAGCTATTTATTATAATATAATAGTTTTTCTTTTATATAATATAATATATAGGATACAAGTCATTGTTGAACAATCGGACTTTAGGATTTTTGCTCATTTATTAGCGTAGGCCTAAGTTCTTCAATTTTAATTGTATGTGTTTCTAAACAGACATAAAAGAAATGCCAATCTGTGCTGTTGCACTCTGTGTAAATAATCCATAAAACTGCAAGGGTAATAATATATCTTTCTACTCCTTTCCTAAAGATCCAGACATTTGCCGTGCATGGGAGCTCAAATGTAAAAGGAAAGACACAATTAATACAAATTTTGCTCGAATATGACTATTATAATTTAACATTTTTATATTAAACTTCAACAAACATTTGTTGAATAGTTGCGTATGGTTTAATAATAAGGGTTGATAGAATTTATTTCAATTTTCGTTTGTGTTATACATTTATGGTGCTAAAGTTAACTAAAATGTCAAGAACTTCAAAACACATCGAATGTTGCCAGTGTTAATACAATAGTTCAAACGTCTAAGTAATTTTTAACATATTTTACTAGGCTAAGTGTAATTTATTTAGTATTCATTTATTGGTGTGGATTTTAAATATGCATTCATATGTGTAATGTTCCCAAACGTGATATTATGATTTCTAAAAATAATTATTTAGAAAGGACTTAATTTATCTTCCATAAAGCTTTGTGAATGTTAAGCCATGTTCTCACGTGTCATTTTCTGTGATTCACTGAAAATTAATACAAAATGAACGTCAGAACACTAATTTTATTAGAATGAATCATTATTTCACACTTTCATTAAAAGTTAAAAGGTATACTTTTCTTAATGGTTAACTATCATTATCGAAAAATTCAAACAAAATGAGCCGTGTGACCAAGTAGGCCCTACAAGAATTAATTCATTTTTATTTAATTAATGCAAGGATTTATTTATATATTTATAGACATTGTACTGTTGTATGATTTCCCAAAAATGGTATTTAAGTGTAAAGACGAACAAACCAATCCATTTTTGGACTATTACAGAGTTTGAATGTTTGTTTTAATATAAGCAGTGATGGGTGAGTTATATAAAATAAAACAGCACGTGATGCCATTTTTATAAATTAAACAGTAGTTGATTATTCTCAACATGATAAATATGATAAATTACACGTGTGAACAAATTTCTTTAATTCATATTTTCGTTAAAAATGAATCATTTGAAATGATTCACTGAAAATAACACGCGAGAACACGGCTTTAAGCGCTGGCTAGTGTACTGGGTGACGTCACACGCTCAGCCAATCAGATGTATTTCTCCAACTGGCGCTACCTTCTATTCTCTATACATTGACCCGACCCGCATTCTCTAGCCCCGAGAGCCGGATGGAATGTTGTATATAATATTGTTTATCTTGTACGTAATGTTGGAAACAATGACCACAGCGTCACACGTGACACGGCTGTGAACGAAATGTCTAGTTTTACAAGTGCTGACGCAGTGACTGCAATCACTGTGAATAATCACTGTGAATAATCACTGCTCTGTTAAAATCAAGGTCACTGTGATCACCGATATCGTAAAATCACTATTTCTCCATCCCTACAGTGCTCAGTGGTTACCATGAAAACCAAGTTCGGAGGCTCCCGGACATTTGTTCCCGGTGGTAGGTGTCTACACGGTCCGCACCGAGCAATGCTCTCTCGACGGTTCGTCCGCGCCGGTGCGGTGCGGCTCGGTGTGGCCGGTCCACCCCTTCCCCTCACCTAGAGCTTTTCGAGCCAATCGAAAACGAGACACGGACACAGAGTCGAGCTAATGAGACTTTCTCGCGGGGATAATGCAAACTCGCAGCCGCCGAACCACACAGAGGTTGCTATAAATCGTGTGACTTGGACGTGTCGGCGGTTGTAAACACATCATCCCGTGTAAAGATGTTTTTCAAATCAAGGAAGTCGAGACTAATCGATACAAACTTACCAGTTTCATGGAATAGGGCAGGGAATTCTGCCCATTTGAATCTCTTGTATTTGATTGCAGAGAAGGGGGTTTTACAATAGGCGGGAAACAATCCAATAAAATAATATCTAAATAAGAATAGTGTCAAAAAATTTAAGTTGTTTATAGTATGAATAATTCCTTTAAATAAGCAATTATAGGAGGAAAATACTTGAGTGCATCCAAATATAAGTTTTGTATTATGGTTGATGAAATTGGTTGAATGTGGAAGCAGTACTTAAAGGTTAACAGTTCATTTCTTTTTCTTTAAAAGGATATTAAATACGTGGCTGATATTAATAATTATTGATGCACTTGGGTTAGATAGCTACAGTAGCCCCGTGGCTTCTTTGGTGCTGACTGGAAGCTCACAGCTGACTTCTGACAGTCGACATTTAGGTATATACCTTTTCTTTGACTCTCATAAGTGACAGCTGCGAAACAAATGTTTTTGCAGATCATATTGTTCGGCGTAGGGATACATAATTTGGTCTGGTGACTTTTCAAAGTCGTTAGCTGTCCACTGTGAGCTGTCAGTCAGCACCAAACAATCCATGGGGCTACTATACCTGGCCCAAGTAATGACGGGGTAGGAGGGTTGAAACTCACTATAAACGTTCAGATAGCTGTTTACATATATTTAAATACTGGTAATTAATTTAAAAAAATACTCTTAACCTCAATATCAACAGAACTCCTTCATATCATTTTTAGCTGTGAATTACATTTTTTTAAAGCACATAAATGTACAAACTAACTCATTTTCGATAACGATTTTACCAAATTTCCGCAGCACTGTGATTAGGGAGAACTTAAGCAACTGCTTTTGTTTGTTATTATGATCTCATATTCAAATGTAAAGTTATTCGAGGATTCTTTTCGTGGTTTTGAAGCTTTAGAGCTGCCACTCCCATGAGAAATATCAGTGTGAAGATTTTTAACTTACGGAAAAAAGTTAACTTTAACGTTTAACAAGTAATAGATGTACAATCCACAGCTTGTGTTAAGAAGTAAAAAAAAAAAGAATAAATACCTTGTTTAAAGAGAAACAATATAAACATAAACCTACAAAAAAACATAATTCAAGCTTTAAGAAAATATGTTTTTCTCCGTCACATCTGGCTTTCCTTCCGGTCCATTTGCACTTTGATACAATGATGGAATATTGTAGGTATTAGGGAGGGGGATAGGTATGAGGAATAGTAGCGACTAGAGGAAAAGAGATAAGTTATGAGGAAGGGGCCTAGGCGTGTGTGGGCTAGGTTTGAGACGGGGGTAGATATGAGGAACGGGGCTATGTATGAGGAAGAGGATAGGATTAAGAAGGAGGTAGATATAAAAAGGGGAAGGTATAAGAAAGGGGGTGTGTATGAGGAAGGGGTGGGTATGATTGAGGATTGAATATGATATGTCCTCGCAGACAATGTAGAAGCAAGAGTGTAGCTAGCAGAGACCATAGTTGTATAGTAATATAATGATCAAGGAAGGGGGTAGAATGTCAGATCAATGAAGATCTTGGCGCGCGCCCGGGATAATGGATGACCGAGGTAGAGAGGGTCAACTGATAACAGGTGGTTGAACAACGTCAAGAAATACAGATAGATTATTTGGACTAAGTAGAAATCAATGGATTTATTTTTATCACCGCGTCTTACTACCGGTTCAGGTTATACCCAAAGAATCATTGCAAATGTTGGTATAAATCTCACTTCAGGGTTGTTCTATTTATATAATTCCCTAATTGTGTGTATGGCTTTTCACAGCCTCCAGAAGCGCCCAGATTACCTTTAAGGCTGGAACTTTGCGCACCTACATGATAGACCACGGGACAGAACCTAATTTAGCAGGATTTTCGATTTTTTTAAAAATCTTTTGACTAATTGAATTTTAACACTTTATACAACTTTTTTCCGCTTATAATAAAGTGGTAGCATCCTAATCATGAAAGTATATTTTTCCTGTCACTGGCAGGCTTCTACTAAGTAACTAACGTTATTAGAGATGGAAAACATGTAAACGAAAATACTATTATTATTCCGCGTGTTGCTAGCCGTTCGAGCAACACAATTAATGGAATAGCGATGACATAGTGTTAGATAAAATGTACCCGCACTTACGTAGAATGGGAAGCTATTTACTTAAAAAACTTTCAGTACACCCAGGTGGGATTCGAGCAACCTTTCTTCAACCAAGCTTTAGTTTTAGAGCATGTCTCCAATGATGCGGGTTATTATATTCATGTTTAAAAATTTCAAATAATTGTAGTCAGATAATATCAAGGATACTCTTAATCTTTGGGGATTGGCGTTAAAAAAATTACATGACAAATGGCACCGTTGCATTTCTGCAACATCCTATAATGTTCTAAATAATAATAAAGGATTAAAAAAAGAAAAGAGAATCACAATTATGTTAAACCGTTATAAAAACATAGCTTTAGAAGTCTTTTCTTCCTTGAGTTCCTTACTTCAATTAGAATTGTTTTATGTATAATAGCGACCACGCGTGAATAACAGCTACAGAAAACCAAAGCAACGTGATATAACTTTCAGACATGTGATAGAACTTGCACAACTATGCAATGTACACATATGGTGGTAATGAGCCAGACATATGTCATCACGACTAGCACCGTTGCGTATTCACAACCATCCTATATGGAGCCAACTAAAACTCCCATATTTCAGAAACTAACCTTTTAAAAAAATGTTTGATGACATCATACTACGCAGCAGAAACTAATTGAGGAATACTTGTAGGGGATCTGATCTAATTAATTTTAATCTTAAAAAAACTCACAAAAAAATTACAGCTCTTTTGAAAATGAAACAGCGCCATTCCCCGAAGGTTAAATAAAATAGATATTAATAAGCATTATATTAAAAGCTATGGTGAGGTGCACCGCGCAGACTTCCTCCCTGATCTACCTGAAACCAAATGGTAACATTGTTTCAACTCTTATTACAATATTTAGCGCCGCGTCTTACTACCCGTTCGGGTTAAACGATCCAAGTACTAATTACGCTAATGGATTAGGAATTGGGTAGGTTGAATTAGAGGAAGTGAACCCGCATTTGCGTGAAGGGAGAGTGGAAAACCATTTAGGAAAAACCAACCTGAGAACACTCGGCCGGGACTCAAACCCCAACGCCCACCGGCACTGTTTGACTATGTTTGTGTCTAGGCCTAGGCTTGGAGTTCAACACAACGCAATAGTTTAAAAGCAAATCTCGTGCTTTTATTTGAGCGTATTACAGACAGTTGGGCCACGAGTTGCTTCTTGGGAATTATAACCCAGCCCTACTGGTGTGTTAACTTGACCCCGGCTGTTGGGAAGCTCCATTTAGGATGGTTGTAACTGTTTTCTCAAGCTGAACGAAAACCAGCGAGTGATGAATGGAAATACACGACGAAATACTAATCTAACCTAACCTAAGGCACAACACGATTATAACCTAAACAAGCCTAACCTAATATAAGCATAGCATAATAAAAGGCGAAAATATCAGTGGGCCAAATTCATATCTACCTGCAGGTTACTATCCTCCTGGCAGGGACCGTGGCCTGACTAGGCTATGACGATAATCCTCCTAGCAGTGACCGTGGCCTGACTAGGCTATGACGATAATCCTCCTAGCAGTGACCGTGGCCCGACTAGGCTATGAAGTTTAGGGACAAAGGGTATCACGGCCTAACTGTTATGCGCTGGAGTGATTAACGGCCGAGGGACAGGGTGAGGTAAATGTTATGGAATTAAGTTGATTTGGAAGTCATTTGCTGATATAATCATCCTTTTCATAAAGTACACGCCAAATAACTCCTAATGATATATTTAAAACTCGACCTTCAAAACACAGGTGTAGTAATAAATAGTGGAATACACACAGACAGGCCGACAAATGTTCGGGTCTGTAAGAAAAACTCTGGGAAGAATTAATAAGAAAATGGGTTGTTCAATTCGTCAAATTACATTATTCATTTTTTACATCCCCTCTCACTCTCAAACACATTAGTTCCCAATATTTTCCCGGATGAAAATGTAAACTTGAATAACTTCATTTCCTGTTGTGGAAGGTTGGCTGGCGGGCATTGTCGATCTTCCTGCAAGGCAAACGAAACGTCTCGTAGCGTATATTGCTATGGAGTGGCTAGAAGGGGTGGGGTGGGGGTGGGGTATGGTGGAGGGAGTTCCATTACTGAGAGAGTGACAGATATATTGTGGCTGTAATAAAGTGTTACTAATGTTCCTCTTTGTGCGGGGGACTCGCATTAAGTGTAAAGTGTTGAAGATCTTGCGACGGCACGATTCCATTAGTAGTACGCTTCGAAAACACTTAGTATTGGAATGTAACCACTTAAAATAGCCAACTCGTGCCTTGGTTCCTTGGTTCATAACCGACCGTTCAACGTCAATGCCAAATAAAATATCACATGGGGGGTGAGGGTCAGAAAGGGGGATTTAAGGTGGAAATGGTGGAAACGCGAGTAAAGGTCAGTGTTTGGGCAGTTTTTATACCAAAACATTTTCTTGATCAAAATATATCAAATATGGCTTCTATACAAACACGAGTTTAATTTTCTTCCCATGGTGACATCTACAGTTGTTGAATATCTGTCATGAACATGGCAGCATTAGATAATCAACCTTTAAAATGAAGATAAAAAATTTCACAAAATTCCAGGGCACCTTGACATATATTCAACAACTGTTGAGGTCATCATGTGAATAAAACTAAACTAGGTTCATATAGAAGCAATTTTGATATGTTTTGACCAAAGACATGTTATGCTCTAAAAACTATAAAAAAATACTGGCCTTTCTCGCGTTCTCTGCACCTTCACCTTAATTCGTACTTAAGGGTTATCCATAACACATGTAACGCCTTGTGGAGGGGGTCGAGGGGGAAGTTCTAATGTCTACATGGTGTTACATGGGGGACGTAGGTAGAAAAGGGGGGACGGGGGTGATAAAAAGGTAATAAAAAAGCGTTACGTGGCTTATGGATGACCCCTCATACCCTCAGAGAATCTTTCTAATCATCAAATGATTATTATATTTGCATGGTAAAAACCTTGCGAATTAACTAGAAACCCACATTTGTGATCGCCACTCTCGTAATAGAGTTGTTTTCAAGGGGAAATCAGGGTTCGAATCCGTGTCAGGTGTACCCAGTTTTATACCTAAATGGTTTACCATTTTCCCTATACGCAAATGCGGGTACACTTCTACTCCGTTTCTGTTATTTGTTCCTCCCATCTCTTCTTTGTTTACTTACATTCTTCATATCAATAATTCTCTTTGGTATTCTCCCCTTCTCTATCCTCATTACATGACCATACCATCTCATGCCCTCCCTGTACCATCTCATGCCCTCCCTGTACCATCTCATGCCCTCCCTGTACCATCTCATGCCCAGCCCTGTACTATCTCATGCCCTCCGTTTACCATCTAATGCCCACCCTGTACCATCTAATGCCCATCCTGTACCATCTAATGCCCACCCTGTACCATCTCATGCCCTCCCTGTACTATCTCATGTACTCCTTATACTCCTAATCTTTCTCGGTTAGCTTCATTCCTAATATAGAAATCTACGTTAGACAATGGTAGGTTCTTGTCAGAAGATAATAGGCCCTATTAAAAATTGTATTTATTTTTTGGGGCCTATATTTATTCTACTGGTACCGGTGGTCACGCATAAATAATATCAAGCTCATCTGTTCTAACTTGCTGGTGATGGTGAGGTCAAGGTTCAAATGCCAACTAAGTGTAATGGAGGTGGTTTATCCCCTCTAATGTTACTGTTCCTTCACGTGAGTTCGGGTACACTTTATATGGGCCACATGTGAGAAAAGACGCTCAGCTTAACTTCCCACAAATAAAGACAATATTATTATTACCTAACCTCCTTGACCTTGTTTTTGATAACTCACCGCCCCTTAGTAACTCAAAGCTCTCAATCACTAGTGAATATTGATTTAGCTCATCCGCCCTTATTGATTTCACTTGATGTACCTATTGCTACTAAAATTAATGACACCCCAGCACATATATTGACTATGCACCTGGTGATTACCTTAACTTTACAATGAGCTGGCCACTAAGTATTGGTCTTGTGTTTATTCTACTACGGATGCTAATTTGGTTGTAGATAATTTTACTAATTTAATACAAAGGAATATCAAAATCGCATATTCCTCAAATTACTATTTTAAATACTATATTAGTGAAAAAAACAATTATTTTCTGAGAGTTAAAACGGGCTTGCCCGAATTGCGCCAATACCCCCCTTGCCAAGACAAAACCCGAATTGCGCCAATTGTGAATATAAACAAATATTAAAACTATGTCGGGCGGTAAGAACGACACAAGTCAAAAAATATTATTTAATGAACTATATTTAACTATATTAAACAAAACCAAACATTATAACATAGCAGTAAAATTTCCATTTTAAAAACATTGTCAATAATAGCTCAATATAAGCTAAATTATAATATAATAACAAAAATAAAATAAAAAACAAGTCAGACAAAGAATTTTTGGAGGGGCACACACTTTACAGTGCTTAATCTATCTATTAACAAAATCGTTAAAAATAATTTAAAAATATTATAAATTTTTAAAAAACTAGTCATCAGTATGCTACATTCCTTTAAAATTAGTAATCAGTAAACAGCCTATAATTCAATTTTTTTCTGAAGATCAATTATACAGTCTTATTCGTCATTAAAAAATCCCCAGATATACACTTTGAACAAAACTACTTAAGCTGATGATTAGCAAGTTGGGGTTTGAATCCTGGTCGAGTGAACTGGAGGAGTTTTTTCCCAAACGGTTTTCCACTCTTCCTCCAGACAAATTCGGATTCACTTTCTCTACATTCAACTTATCTCATATTAAAGCCCAATATTATAACTAGCACAATAAAGTATAACTCAAACAGGTGGTAAAATGCGGTGCAAAAAAAAAATCAACAGTGGAAAGTATAATAATCAACTATCAAGTCAAAAATTATAACAGTATTTATGTAAAGTTGTAAAACACAATTGTTCCGCTTACTATGCTCGCCAAATGAGATCGACAGCCTACTATCCTGGTTTGTGGAAATGTGGACACGATGCACTCATGGAGCGCTTGCTCGAAATCTATCACAATGTATACAAAAATTGAAGGTGAAGTTGTCTTTTCTCGCACTCCTCCTTAAGGATTCTCATAGTATCAACGTAGCTCTGTTTTTTCTTGTCTTTTAAGTAGGCAAGAGAGCAGAGGTATGTATGACCCTTTGAAATACTCGTGTACAGTAAAAAGACGAAGAAAATGTTTCGGTGTGTATACAAACAATTTCATTCTGACACAAATATTTGAGATTTGAGTCACAAGAAAATATCACAACCCCCCTCTCTTTTTAGTTTTTTAACAAAAAGTTTTTTTTCTACAGTAGTATTTAGTTCAATTTAATCCAAGGCAAATTGAATTTCGTCGGAAGATTGAGGCAAATTTGGCAGTTAATGTTATTCCTGAAACATTCATGTCCTTGCGGGTCAATGTTTTCATAGTTTTTTCTCTGCGTGTACCTCTTGTTGGATCAACTTTGAAGGCCTTACTTCAATCGCCTCAGCTTTCCTCTTAACTGCGTTGCTGAAGGGTTTTCTGTTTAACTCTTGATCTAGTAGTGGTTCGTGGTTGTGTTGGTCCTCAATCCGCGAGGAAATATTTCCGCCATCAAGTGTGAATATTATAGACAATCAGATCTTTCCCTCTTTCACTATAAATCCCTTCCTTATCAATAATTATCGCTAGTATCACAGTCCACACAGAAAGAAAAGATAATACAGATCTTGTTGGGGCTCTTAGGGCATTTTTACATTCCTTTACCTAAGGAAGGGAAGACAAGACATGGCGAGAGCTTATTTGCGTTGGTGTTTGTTTATTTCGTCCCCCCTCCTCTACTTGAACAAACTAGACTTGGCGCAATTCGGGTCTGGGTTAATTGAACATTTTTTAGTCCCTTAATTACTGGCGCAGTTCGGGCTTACCCGTTTAAACTAACAAATAATGGCGCATTGTATTAACATTTTTCTCACTTTCGTAAATTAGTTAAAACTATTTGGATTATAGAGAGAGCCAATTTGATGAACTCAATAGAAAATAGTATTAAATGCAAACCCAAAGAATTTTGGAAATTTGTTAAAATTAATAATGTGAATCAAGTTTCCTCGTCTAACCTAGAAATTAATGGCAAGATTATAGCGGATCCTTTATTAATTGCTAATGAGATTGGGACCTACTTTCATTCCGTTTATAATTCAGCATTTCCTGTCTTACCCTGCCCCGTTATTGAAACTAATGCGCCCTTCAATCCATGCCACATTACACCCTCGGATGTTGCTAATGCTATAAAAATATTGAGTTTTTCTAGATGTGGCAGGACAGATGGAATTCCAAGTTTTATTGTTAATGGCTATGCCAGCATTTTCAGCCCTTTGTTAGCCTTTATCTTCAAAATTAGCCTGTCAAATGAAACTTTTCCTCTTACCTGGAAACAATCTGTTGTCATACCTATCTATAAAAAAGGAGGGGAGGGAACAAATGTTTGTAGTTATAGAACTATTTCTATATTAAATACGTTTTCTTAAATATTCGGGAAAATAATACACAATCCTACTTTCCACCACCTAAAGAAGAAACTCTCAGAAAAACAACATGGCTTTATATTACAAAAAAAAATTACTGTCATAATTTTAGTAGAATTTCTGGAACATGTTGCCCCTCAAATCTCTGCCCAAGGTCAGGTTGATGCTATTTATTTTGAGCAAAGTAAGGCATTTGACTTATGTCAGCATAATATTATTCTCTCTAAGTTTGGTAATTTTGGACTTTCTCACTCTTATGTAAATTGGTTCAGCAGTTATTTGCATTAAAGATCATTCATTATTAAAATGGATTCACACACATCAAATACATTTTTAGCACCCTGTGGCATACCTCAGGGTTCTAATTTAGGTCATCTTCTCTTTAAGGTGTTTATTGATGACATTGTTAAATATTTGAACTCGTCTAGTTATTTATTCTTTGCTGATGATGTAAAATTATTTAAAATTATCAAATCAATAGCAGATTGTATAGATTTACAAAATAATGTAAATGGTATTCTACATTGGAAAATGAAATGTATATTAAAAAATTTAAGATCAAATCTAAATATTTTACTAGGAAAACTAATCCTTTCTTTTTTACTTATAAATTGGGCAATGAAAACATAATTCGCACCCTTTAAATTAATGATCTTGGTGTTCTGGACAACAAACTTTATTTCCACTATCATATTGACCATGCCATTTCCCAGTAATTGAAATTACTTGGGTTTATTAAATTTATTACTTCATCATTTAATAAATTTGACTGTTTTTTTATGTCTGTATTACGCCCTGGTTAGATCTAAGTTAGAATACGCTACTGTTGCTTGGAATTTCATTACCTTAACTGACTCTCTTAGGTTGGAAAACAGTCAAAGAAAATTTGTTGCTCCATGTTATGATAAATACTTTAGTAACCAGATTTATTATGATTATGACAGAGTTCGAAACCTCTTAGGGCTCCAAACTCTCTTCTCGCGTAGACTTTATTGTGATGCCCTTTTTGTTTTTAATATATTCAATAGACAACATTTCTTGCAAATTTGCCCTTGATCATGTAGGCGTTCATATCCCTTCTCGGGCTTCTCAATCCCAAATTATTTTCTCTCAATAGCTCTTATAAGGCGAGCCCTATAGGTCGTTGTATCCATAGCGCCAATTCTAGATTTGTCAAATTCAACTTTTATCATTAAAGCAAAGTTAAACTCAGAGTTATTTAAGGAAATCTCATATCAATAATAATTTATCATGTAGAGGTTCTGCTTATAATATTAAAATTTACAATCTTCTGATTTTTTTTTTTTTTTGCATATTGTTACTGCTTTTAAGCACTCTTTAGTTATTTGTTATTATTGTAATTTTTTAAATTCTTATCATTATTAATTACTATTTTTTTCGCAGCAATTCAACAGTATATAAATTATTTAGCTATTATTGTTTATCTTATATTCTCGTGTAATTATTTATATTTGTAAGGTACTTGTGTACTTTCAGTGCTGGCCTGTTATAGGTCCTACGACTGTTGGCCAGCACTATAATAAAGGAAGTTGAAATTATTAATATAAATGTTACCTTCCTCAAAGCTATCCCAATAGTGTAGTTAAATGTGCATATCCCAAACAGGTAGTAAGACGTGGCACACACATGGAAAGAGTAAGAGAGACAGACTATAGTTTACTATAGAGAGGAGAGAGAAACTATAGTAAATATAGTATTAGTGTTATTGTATTAGTATTAATAAGATCCATCAAAGGTGACCGTTTCAAATCACATTGACTTTTGTATCATCCAGATACTTTTTTTTAGCACTGTGTCTTACTAGCCGTTTTGGCCTATACACTTATGTACTCATTACGCTAATAGTTTTAAAAGCAAGAAATGTTATAGTTATAGGAAGTGTACCAGCATTTGCGTAGACAGTGTAAAATCATTTTGGCAAAAACACCCTCAGTACACCCGACCGGGATTCGAACCTCCCTCTATCCCTCATCGGCAGTCTAGTCTATTGTGAGAGTAATGCCTTAGCGGCCATCGAGGGGGGTCATTCAGATACTGTTCTTCATACTATAATACTACGTGGCCGATACTTTGCTTGAAAATTAACACTTTAATTGAAAAGTAAATATTCACTGACTGAATAAAACCCAACTACATATTACACTTTTCCAATTTTAAAAAATAATGTGACTCAGGTTAGATCCACCGGACGTCAGAAAAACCTCAGCAAGCCGTCCCATCACTTTCCTCAGCATCACTGGTGGCTCGGGTATAGGCATTGCACCCCCTATTTCCACTTAATAATATCGATAACATTTAATATAATGGGTCCTTTTTTCTTTAATTCTTTATTTATTTTTGTAGTACAAGATAAATTCCTTGAGCTTAATGTCAGTACTTCAGTAGCCATCCCCCAGTTTATGAAAAAGATACAAAAATCTTTGTATGGAACTGTGACGCTTCACAGTGCCAAATACATGGTGTTTGACTGTTGTACGCATGCGCACATAGGAGAGGGTGGGGAAGAGGGCGGGACTTCCAGGTAGAGAGAGCACTGTTGCTCTCGCAGTGCCAGCTCTGGCGTGATGGTGGAAGGAAGTTGTTTTTTTTACTCAGCGTGTGTTGTGATTAAAAACCGTGTACCATGTTTTTGAATGTGATTAAGTGTAGAAGAGTGTAGAATTAGATTACTATTCTGCTTCCAGCTATTCTTTTTTTTCGTTCTTTTATTTAACAGAAAGACTAAATGCGCCTGCAGTACTTTCAATGGAGAAAAATTTCCTCAATTGTCATCCAGAGATCAAGGAGAAAATTAATGAACTTTTTGCGCAAATTAAAACAAGAAGAATGGATTTCATTTTTAAATGAATAGATCAAGCTTTAACTGTAACAATTTAAGTTAAAGTACGTGAAAAAAAAATTGTTAAGATTTTATCAAATTCCTGAATAAATTTTCTTTTTACACGTTTATTTCCTTTTACACAATTTTAAAACAAAGGCTAAGAATTTTCTGGAGCTGTACCCCCACTAATTTTAGCTACGAGTCGCCACTGCTCAGCATAGATTGTCTAATTGTTTCTGACCCACCCTGTACAAGGGATTTGAAAGGAAGAGCTTATATCATTGAAATCTAAAATCTGGTTTGGTCGATTCGTAGCGATGAAGATGAAATTATCTCAGGTTACTGTTACAGCCGTCACTAGCCGAATATTTCAATTAACAGAATGTTTGACCTTTTATAATAAAATGTTGAGTTCAGTTACAGACACTAATGCCACTTTATTAATTGTTTAAAAAAAAATCGGAGTCTTTGTCAATAATGGTTGTTAAATATCACGTGATATGCGAGAGTGGATGATATTGGTCGATTTAGTTTATCTCATATCCATGAAGAGTATTTATAAATTTATCGTAAATCGGTTGTGCTTGGACCTTAAAAATATTATTTTCCTTAACTAGCACAACCAAGCAAGTTAATTTACGTTTTTAATGATACATTTGACCAAAGATTCATTCCTGCATGCATGAATGTGCACATGGTATTAATACCAAGAGCATCTAGATTGGTTTGCCGGTGATGGAGAGGTCAGGGTTTGGATCCAGGTCAAGTGTACTTAAGTGGTTTAAAGTTTTATTATAAATTATTCCTTCCTCGTTCCCAATAAATAAGTGTGATCAATACATTTCGCAGTTAAACACAATTGACTGCCGTCGAGGCGTGTATTGGCGCAACGGGTCGTTGCCTGTGAAACCAGCCATAAGAATGTTCTTAAAGTGAGCCGTCGTAAATAACTTTTGTACGTAATACTATATCTTCGCTGGTATAATTTCATTGCTAAAGCTGTCAAACATATGTTCAAACCATCATGGCAATAACATTATAGTTCAAACCTAGCTGGTCGCTATTAGAGCTTACTAAAATGAATAGAACGCATTACTATTCACCATATATTGTTCTATGTAGGTTAAAATATAAGTACACATAACTATTGTTTTAGCAAATAGATTCCTAAATATGTTCGTATAAAATTCTCAAAAGAGTGAAAAACAGGTACAGGTATTTCCTGTCAACCAATCAAACGATGAAAACTTGAAAAATATCAAACGCGACTTACGTTACACTTGACAGTTAAAATGGCGACCTCACTATATAATATGTCCGCAGCAAAGGCTACCAACCCAACACCGACACGTGTTTTTTGATAAAGTGTTACCAGATACATTTAGTAATCGGATCAATGTTAGATACATCACATTATTGAGGAATGCTTTGTCCACCCCTACCCCTCCCCACTGTTATTTTGTGTGTTGTTTGGGCAATTTTGAAATCGAGCTTTGTTAGTTTAACTGACTATAAGTGGTCACGCAAATGCACGAATCACTTGTTTTTTTTAATTAATTTTTCATCATTAGAGTACTGTCACCAGCAATTAGGTAAAAACCTGTCGTTCAACACGACACAGAATGATACATTAATAAACTACAACTGAAGTCATGAAATGGTGTTTTTTTTCTAAACATATAATTATATTGAACACATTTTTCTAACCATATAAATACTTGCGATATTTTAATTGCTGCTAACAAAATAATGTGTATCACAAATTGTCTACACGGTCAATCTTAGTACTTGAAGAAAAAAAGTGAAAAATTACAACTTGGACACAGGTTCGATTCCAGCGTCCAGGTTATCATGTTTAATTTAATTAAATTTACTGGTTCCGAATTAAATAATCCTTATCTTCAAACTATAGTTTTGATCGTCAACTGAGTAATATATATATTCATAGCCCTTTTAATAACAAATAAATGCAGCTACACTATAAACAAGTAAATAAATATATTGAAATACTTATCAACTAAAACAAATTACAATGATTGCCATATTAAACGTTCAAAAAGGGGCCTTATTACTTAGATTTGAAGATTTGACTCAAATAAGAAAAGTATTTTTTTTAATTCGTTTAATTTAGAAGTTATTAAAGGATTAATCCAGCAGTGAAAATTTAGTGGAAGTGCATAGAGCTATAAACAATCTAATATAAGAAGAAAGTCTACATAAATTTGATTTAGTGTGAAGAGAGGATGGGAAAACCAAGTGTGGTAAATTGCATCAATAGAAAGACCCTCTCAGGACACCAAACCTCGACCTTTGTGTAACAGGCCATGCAGTCTATGACAAGACTGGCTTATTAAATCGTTTTACTGAACCGTCATTTCACGTAGCTAGTTTTGTAATATAAGAAATTAGATTAATTAATAGCTAGTGCTAATGCACAGTAGTTTCCTGAAAGTTACCTGTCTTGGAGTAGAACGCTATAACATCCACAAATCAGAACAATATGATAGGATCCCGTGCTTACGCGGACAAAATGTAAGGATCTTATAGTCTGGTTTTCCATTGATGGGGATGTCAGGGTTTGAATCTTGGCCAGGAGTACTGACACATCCGGACCAATTGGGAGGGTTGTGAGACGTGGTGTAACAATTAAAACACAAGAGTTCTTAAATAGGGCTATGGGAATCATATAATATAGTTATAAGAATCATATAATATAAGTACAAGAATCATATAATGTGGGTATAAGAACCATATAATGGAGGTATAAGAATCATATAATGGGGGTACAAGAACCATATAATGGGGTATAAGAATCATATAATGTGGGTACAAGAATCATATAATGGGGGTATAAGAATCATATAATGGGGTATAAGAATCATATAATGGGGGTATAAGAATCATATAATGTGGGTACAAGAACCATATAATGGGGGTATAAGAATCATATAATGGGGGTATAAGAATCATATAATGGGGGTACAAGAACCATATAATGGGGGTATAAGAATCATATAATGGAGGTATAAGAATCATATAATGTGGGTATAAGAATCATATAATGGAGGTATAAGAATCATATAATGTGGGTACAAGAATCATATAATGGGGGTATAAGAATTATATAATGGGGGTATAAGAATCATATAATGGGGGTACAAGAACCATATAATATAAGTATAAGAATCATATAATGGAGGTATAAGAATCATATAATGGGGGTATAAGAATCATATAATGGGGGTATAAGAATCATATAATATAAGTATAAGAATCATATAATGTGGGTACAAGAACCATATAATATAAGTATAAGAATCATATAATATAAGTATAAGAATCATATAATGTGGGTACAAGAACCATATAATATAAGTATAAGAATCATATAATATAAGTATAAGAATCATATAATGTGGGTACAAGAACCATATAATATAAGTATAAGAATCATATAATGGGGTATAAGAATCATATAATGGGGGTATAAGAATCATATAATGGGGGTATAAGAATCATATAATATAAGTATAAGAATCATATAATATAGTTATAAGAATCATATAATATAAGTATAAGAATCATATAATGGAGGTATAAGAATCATATAATGGGGGTATAAGAATCATATAATATAAGTATAAGAATCATATAATGTGGGTACAAGAACCATATAATATAAGTATAAGAATCATATAATGGGGGTATAAGAATCATATAATATAAGTATAAGAATCATATAATGGGGTATAAGAATCATATAATATAAGTATAAGAATCATATTATGGGGTATAAGAATCATATAATGGGGGTATAAGAATCATATAATGTGGGTATAAGAACCATATAATATAGGTATAAGAATCATATAATGGGGGTATAAGAATCATATAATGTGGGTATAAGAATCATATAATGTGGGTATAAGAATCATATAATGGGGGTATAAGAATCATATAATGGGGTTATAAGAATCATATAATGTGGGTATAAGAATCATATAATGATGGTATAAGATTCATATAATGGAGGTATAAGAATCATATTATGGGGTATAAGAATCATATAATGGAGGTATAAGAATCATATAATATAAGTACAAGAATCATATAATGTGGGTATAAGAATAATATAATGGGGGTATAAAAATCATATAATGGAGGTATAAGAATCATATAATGTTGGTATAAGAATCATATAATGGGGGTATAAGAATCATATAATGGGGGTATAAGAATCATATTATGGGGTATAAGAATCATATAATGTGGCTATAAGAATCATATAATGTGAGTATATTAGATTCGATCTCTGAACAGCAAAAATCTCACTAGCTGTAGCTAGCTATCTTGTGTATTTGTGATATGCCGTTTATGTGTAAATATATATTATAATACAAATCTAATAAACACCTTTAAATTGCTTTGTTCTTATTTTGTTCTTAGTTATCCATTAGTAATGTAAAACCAAGAGAATCACCTCGTTTGGAGTCACACTGGTACCTAATAGGACTGTGATTATTATAATTTCAGCAGTCCGGCGAGGGTGTATGGGAACATACGAGGGGTGTTCAAAAAGAAACCGAACTTTTGAAATCGCCCGCCAACCGGCAGAGGGAGCACACTGCGGCTACCGAGTGCACGTAGCGGCAGGTTTAGACAGCAAACTGCCATTTGCCGTGTTTCGCTCTGACCGTTAGTTATCAAGTTACATCCGCTGACGTGAGAACGTGCACAAGCTATTCGTCGGATTACAGTCAACTCTCGATTCTACGACCCCGGGAATAGCGTCCCTCTCGAAGTAACGACCCTTTTTTTTGGGGAACCGTGAAAATGTGGGAAAAAAAGGTCGAATATTTTAACGAAATCGGCCGTAAAATGTATTTGTTGCACTTATTTAGGTCGCTGCATTGCGATTATCTTTGTGAACGCTGAATTGCTAGTAGCTGGGCTAGGTCAGACACCACCCCATCAGTGCCAGCCAATAGCACTTGACTCTGTCCACCCCCCCC
>CABFOW010002163.1:0-19248 GCA_902141385.1 Timema californicum
ATTAATCTCCAGGATTCTAGAAAATTTCCAGAACATACCTAAATAGAAACATTTACTTGATTTGTATCGAATTATATATATTAAAAATAACTTATGCATTTTGTTTGTTTTTTATATCTGAAAAACTCGTTCAATTAAAAAAAACTATTAACATGGAAAATATAAATGACAGCTGAAAAATCATGTTCAGGTTTTGGGTTGCCAACACTTATAATTTACAAGTTTTATAATTATAGCACGTTTTATAATTGTTATATTTTACATTTAAAATAACTTAAACTTAAGGTTTCTCGCGCTATTGAATTACTTTTTATCCAATCCGAAACAATATTTTAAACGTAGTTAAATTACTTATTCTTATATTTGGAATTTTATCTATAATGTATAATATAGGGTAAATACAGGTATCGTATCGTATTTTGTTGTATATTTCGAAATATTTAACTGAAATATTTTCATCCACTGCGTGGGTGCACCATTGTAAAGAAATGGTTTACGCCATTTTGAAACTATATTTATTAGACAAATTTGTGAAAGGGCTGTGAATATTTTTTTAGGTGGAATAAAACGATAAATAAGCTTTGTGCCAGTCCTCAAATTTAAAGTGATTGGCCTAGTCTGCTGTATAACTATCGCATTCATATACAGATGTCAGCTGTTGGAGTAGGGATACATTAAGGACTATTTCTATAACTTTTGGAGCTGTAATCCAAGTAAGCTCGAGTGGTGAATGTATTTTACTATTCTTGTCTTGCCACTTCGTGACTGATAGGAAACATCGTTGAATTTGTTTTTAAGCCTTGAGTAACGTCCTGAACTGACTAATGTGTTTACATGTGGTCGGCTTTGTCGCAATATAAAGTCCTCTTGCTATTGATTGGCCGTACAGTGCTGCAAACAGTGTCCTTAAACATCAGGCTCATTTTCCGGGAATCAGGAAATTGATTTGTTTTTTCCCACTCTGGGAATCTGGGTCGTTGTAGTCCATATTGTGTGTATGAACCATATGTCGTGACTGTATTTACCATCATGTAGGCTTGTAGGTACAGCCTTTCTGGCTTTGCCTTTACAGGGAGTTTCACAAGCCATATCCTTGTTTTAGGTTTATATTTTTTTCATTTTCATCGCTCCTTGCTATACATTTTAAATAGGCTGATAGGGTATGGATGAGTAAAGTAGAATTTGAAGAAATGTGCCTGTTTTTGCTTGGAAAGAGTTGAGGATGGTCAATCAGGTTAAGTATGGAACACCTGTAAGTGTCAGGTAATTTAAGACTTAAAAGAAAATCAAATATCAGGGGATTGTCTAGTTTACCAGGGAAAATTGCATATTTGGCTATCAAGGTAATAGAAATGTCTTATTTGCGACCTGTTCAAACACAATTTTTTTATCAAAATATATTTATTTTTTGTTTATTTTTAAAATAACTGTTTAAAGAACTTTAAATTAAATTCTATATAGATTTTTTAATTCTCATCAACCATCAGAGGCCTCCATCTTATTCTATCTTTGGCCACTTCTTTTCAAATGCTTTCACTCCTAGTTCGTTGGTGATTTCATCTTTAGACCTTGTTCTGGGACGTCCAATTAGTCTGAATATTTCGGAAATGCCTTCAAACCATGGTTTTTTAGTCAGGGAAAATTCAAAGAATTTTTTTTTTAATTTTTTTACTACTCTAGTGTTAGAAACTATTTAGGAAGAAACACCATATATACCAGTTCCGGAATCTAATTTCGAACTTCCGGTCAAACCAAACCAGGTGATCCCGACATAAGTCCGTGTGGCCACCCATGTGAATGTGCCACCATAGGTAATTTATTTCCTGGGTTAAGCTAATCACTCAATTTCAACGGGAGAGGGTTTTTTGGTAGTTGTCACACGTGGGCTGTAGTGTGAGCTAAGTCCAGCGAAAATAATTCTGAACAAGCTTATATTTGACAGAACTGTAGAGAATAGTGAGATTTTAATATCATGCTAAAAATTCTAATTGGTTCGAAGCAAGCATCTATGCTACCCGCCTCGGTGGCGTAGTTGGCTAACGCTCTAGTCGTGTTGAGCTTGACTGCTGAGGACGGGGAGATCGAGGTTCGAATCTAGGTCGGGTTAACTGGGGGTGGTTTTTACTAAATGGTTTTCCACTCTCCCTCCACGCTAATGCAGGTTCACTTCCTCTAATTCAACCTTCCCAATTTCTAATCCATTAGCGTAATTAGTACTTAAAGCGTACAACCCGAACGGGTAGTAAGACGCGGTGCTAAAATATTATTATACATCCATGTTCAAAAATTAGGACTGGACTCGTGTTTTTTGGGCACATCTCAACTATGGGTACTCCAAATCGTGAAAACATAAGTTTTAAAAATAACCGATAACGAGGTATATACAAATGAATCACCTTGATATTTATTTCAAAAAGTCTTATGACAGCTGCTATAAAAGCTACTAGATCTACTTTAAACGTATTCATAACACCAAGCCATGAGATATGCAGCAGTCATTTTTCACATATTATATTGTCAATACCATACAATTACTTTTTAATATATTAAACTGTGATTAATGATTAGTTTTTAAATAGATTTTATAAAATACCTTTCATATGAGAATCAGCCTATACAGGAATGGTGCTAAGGTTATGTTTTTATTAATGTATGGCGCAATTCGCTCAATGTTTTCACGCTACGTGATCAATATGACGTGTTTATCTCTACCCATGGTGTTATTATTATATCGATGGCCATATTTAGAAATACATCCTTTTATAAGGCCCCCAAAACGAATAGACTCAAGGATATTCTTTACTGAAACGCTCCTTTATGACTGTTAGACCAGTTTGTGTGTGTTACTAGTTCTCAAAGTACACAATATAAGAAGAAAACATCTAAGGAAATATATTAGCATTTGTCTGAAGAGAATGAAAACCACTCGTGTCGAGACAACGCCCGGTACGCTTGTTAGGATTTATGTTTGGTTGGGGTTTTTTCGCACGGAGTCTTACTAAGCGCTTGGACTATCCACACATTTGCACTAATTCAATATAGATGAGGAAATGCATCCATATTTGCGTGAGTGTGATCACTTTAATAAACTCAAGAACACCCGGGCAGTATTTGAACTGTTAGAAAGATGTATTAGACCGTACGACCAGTCTTAACGGTATTAATAGTTTGTGCCCATCTCACTTCCGATTAGCTGGTTTGTTTGATTCACAATCGCGCTCGAACCAAAAATTATTGCTACTTAGAACAGTTTTCTGCCGATGACGGAGATCGGGGCTCAAACCTCGATCGGGTAAGCAGAAGGTGGTTTTTCTTAAATTTTATTTTACTCTCCCTCCATGAAAATGCGGGAACACTTCCTCCAAAAATGCAACCTTCCTAATCCATAACAAAAGTGTAATAAGTACATATGCATATAACCTAAACAGGTGCTCAAGTCTTCCGCATTCTACTCGAGTAAAGCGACATTGGCTGAGGAGAAATAAACTTTTTTCTATTAAAAATTATTTTTTCCATTTTGATGCATTTAGTTTGTAAAAAAAAATCTAAATAGTTCCACTGCTTTCTGACTAAAGCTCTGGGTTACCAAATTACGATGCGACGTCTGGTTCAAGATCAGTACTACTTATCTAAGCTACTTGCTACCGTGGGGCGCGCGCTATGTTGCACAAACTTGTAATAAGATCCCACGACTTTTGGGGCACGAGTGCTTTACTCCTCACTACGTCAAGGCTAATGTTTACCTTTCATTTCCCCTCTTCCGTTAGTAATACATGAAACGCTTTAGCAGCTATAGTTTGTTTATAAATCATGTTAGGCTAGTGAGGCCCATTAAAGCCCTTTAGTACGGTTTCATAGATTCTAGGAGAAAAGCGCACACGGAAAAAATGCTCACATAGAAAATGCGCTCACGGAAAAAAGGTCCATAGAGACAAATGCCCCTATTCATTTTTACATTATCATAAAAAAAGAAAGTATTGTAATCATGAAAAAATATTAAAATCGAAATAAAAAAACTGCAGTTTACAATTATGTCAAGTCTCTTTTTCTGTCTTGTCTATATATGTGCTCAAACTTTATATTTAATTATTACAATTTTATATATACGGATTTTTTTTTTCATTTTCACCCTAGCCCTCAAATTAAGAGTGAGTGCTTTTTTTAAATTTTTTTAATTTTTTTAATTTTAACGATTTTGATTGAAATTGATGTATAGACTATGTTTGACCTCCAAAATAAGTGAGATAATACCTTATATTTTGTTTTGGGGTAAAAATTAATTTAAGGGTAATATACGGATGAGTAATTTCAGAAAATTCGAAATATTTTGAAAGCGGCTCTAACGATTTTGTTCCAAACTGGTACCTGTGGTATGTATGTCACTACAAAAATAAATGGTATGGAACTCTGCAAGGACTTTCTCGCTTTAGTGTTTAAAAATATAGATATTTACTCAAAATTCGTAATATAATATACACTAGTGAACCCGAGGACAAATTGTGCTATAATTACAATATTTTTGACTCGTGGTTTTAAATTTTATTTCTAAAGAATTAACCTCTTCATTTGTACATCTGGACCAATAAAAAATATAGATATTAAGTTTCCAAGGGTCAACAGTTCGTATTAAAATTTTGACATCCGGTTAAAATACTAGACACATTAATAGGGGATGCACATCTTATGGTTGGTTATCGCATTGCTATTAAATTTCTTTTATAAATTTTGACCAGTAAAATAGGTAATTATTGATCAGTAAAATAGGTAATTATTGATCAGTAAAATAGGTAATTATTGACAAATGAGTCTAAAATGAGATAGATAAATCATTGCTGTAACAAAGGTGGATCAGGAGTGAAGCGTAATAATCACTAAATATATTCTTATAATTTGCTTTTAATAAAATTCAATACTAATCGTAAATTTAGTGTTATACCCTTCATTAGAGGATTATTCTCAAGTTTAGCGTTACACTGAGAATTACTCAAAGATTTCCTCTCAAAGTTTGAAGTATTTTAATGTCAACATTTCTTGAAGCCCCCACGCCCCTACTTGATCTCGATGGGAGCACCCCCGTCCCTCCAACCCTCATGAAAATTCTGGATTCACCCCTGTGCTGTATACACACTTACCCTAAGAGGTTAAAGGAAAAACATCAACTTCTTGAGGACTTGTTTGCTTACTTTATGGCATTATAGAATTATTGCGTTTGAACTTAAGTATCTCTTCACAACTAAAGCTCATATAATTATATTGAAAATTTCCTTGGGGTAACCCTATGAAAACCCTATATACCGAGTCTTAGCCCAATCTGTAAAATAGTTTAAGCTCTAGCTCGAGTAAGACTGACAGACAGACAGACGGCATTGCAAAAATAACTTTTTCGAATTCTGAGGATCGTGAAACGTCGACATTCATCAAAATCTTGAGTTCGATTTTTTTGACGATCACAAAACTTGCTCCACATGTAAGGTAGTGAGAAAGTAAAAATGTTGATATTGCGCCCCCAAGGGTCAACACTTAATAAAGTGTCTACTTCCAGTTTAAAATTGTTATAGTGATATTCTTTATTTTATCTTATGTAATATGAATACTACTTATTAAGCTACACCCGCATGTAGATCCAACTTAGATGTATAATAAACATTAAATATAACTCGATTTTGATATATTTTTGTATTTTATTTGAACCATAAGCACTTGTTGCAAACATTGGTTATGTTGTTGTACCAGGGCAAGGATTTTGATTACCTAAATTATGTCAAAAATTTATCCATAAAATGACACTAAAATTTTAAAAAAAATACTTTAAATTAACAGACCCAAAAAAGTGAATGCAAACTCTCTGAATTCACAGGAATAAATCAAACCCTCACTTTACAAGTGTAAACTAAAAAGTAAGTAATGCAAAACCCCAATCAAACTTGCATTCCGTTACAAATTAATCTTTATTTATATTTTTTTCCATGTGGGAATTTTTCGTGTAGGCAATGTTAGAATACAATAGAAATACATATTAAAAAAACTCTTACTTAGCCTAGTTTTGCGGAGTTTTCTGGTTTGATCGCAATCCTGTAGCTAATTTCCTTACTAATCCGTCGTGAGGCTGACTCTTGATTATTTTATTTACTATAGAATCCAATTTTCATATTAAGAGCCTTACCTGTTAGAAAAGTAATTATAGATACGGGAAAATATGTCAACTCATGTGCTTTTAATTTTATTTTTAGAGGTATTTGTGATATCTATCATATTAAAATTATCAATTTTGGCTGCAATTAAATGTTTTTATTCCCTAATAGGTTCTTTATGTGAAAATTAAGACTTTACTTAGCTCATTCATGAAAAATTATTTGATGTCAAAGTTACTCTTAAGATAACTGTTGGGGTTTTACCCTCTTTGTCATTGTAGCTGAGTAGTTAGAGAGGTAGAAAGAGTATACTGGAAGAAACCAATTAGTCTTCTATTTTCCCATCTGCTACCCTGGTTCGATTCCAGACAATGCCACAAAGTTAAGTATTTGATATTGTAGTTTCCTATGAAAGAGAAATTTGGTTCATTGATATTAATTTTTTCACTAATTTTTTAGTGCTGCTTTTACTTTTTGAGATTTTGAGGATTGTTACAGCTGCTATTCCAAATGTGGATCAGTATAATTATTGTAATTTTAGCAAAGTGTTTTCTAGTGAACAACCCTTTAAAAGCACCTCCCACTTAAAGGGATATGAATTCATGTCGCAATACCGTCGAAAAGTGCAATTTTTAGAATTAGACATATCTTCAACTAGGTTGACCTTTTAAGTTTTATAATGGCAAATTACCGTATTTGCTTAAAGGAGGCTAGAGCCAATTCTATATATAAGCGGTTCCCAACCTGTCTGAAAGCAGGAACCTGAAAAATCTTGTAAACACGGAAAAGTCAGAATTTTGTTAAAATTTATGGAATTTTCACATATTCCCTAAAAATTATACAACTTTTCTATGCAATAGTCATAATATTTTTATTCCAATTGATGCTCACCTTGAATCTCTTTTAATAGAGTTGTCCCAGTTGAGTCCATACTAATCTCAAGGTCAACATATTATTTTCATGTTTTATTTCTATCCCTTTTAATATTGTTCTGAGCCCCTCTCATTTATCCAAAAAGTCATGGATGAAGAGAGTTTTTCTTTAAAGAGCTGTATATAAATTTTCCTTTTAATACCTCATCCATGGATGACAAGGCGTTTTCAGAAGTAAATTCAATATAATACGTTTTAAAACTTTCTTTGTTTAAAGAACCTCATTGGTTTTATTTAAAAATCTGGTGAATGTTGGTTGCCTTTTACCCAATGCGAAGCTAGCCTTAGAAGTATCAGGTTGCCAGGAGTTCTCCTATTAGTTGATTTTAACACTGAAGACAAAGGGGCCGAGAAGCAAGGGGTGGATCTTATTTAATATAGAAGGGGCTGGAGCAGCTTTTGCAAACAAAAACATAGTAAAATCACAGAAAAAAGAATTTATTTCTCAATATGCTCTGGCTCTCTGCGTCAGTTCGTTAAACAAATAACTACTATCATTTTAATGTCAGATCCATAATATTTAAAGTGTAATTAGCTGAATATATATTAAACAAACATTAATTTTCAATGTCAACAGAGCTCTATATAATCAGATCATCATATAGGCTTGTGATGGCAAGTGCGCAGTAGGGCATGCGCGGGTCGACACCATAAATAAGGTATCGCTATACTCTCCACCACGCATATTTAACCAAAGTTGAGTCATGGTCATGTGCATGCGTGTGAATCAGTTTGGAATAGGAAGAATAAATTTAAAAATAATAGGTATTAGAACAATTTTAGATTGTACGTGTGTAAAGTGGTCTTTTAATTGCTCATAATGACCTCATCATAATTTAACTTTGATCAAGGCCTACTATCTTATTGTTTTAGTCTAAAAATTCTTTAAACCCTTCATAGTGACACGAATTCAGAATGTGTACGTGATAAAAATATTCATACATTAGTTGCATTCTTAATAAAATGTTTGTAATACAGTGACTAGGAAAGTCAGAAAATTTTAAATATAGTTTGGCTCTACACCCTGGAATGTGATAACCCCTTTTTAAGTTTAAAAATAATCGAGGACCCCATATGTATTTCATAATGTTAATGGTAAAAATATATAATAAAAAAGTACATGAAATTATACTGCTAATATTTTCACCTTGGATTTTAAAACACTATTCTTAAACACATTTAAACTGATTCGTTGATGTACAAAACATATCTATTTGTTAAAATATTTTCATCGATATTTATATTGAATCACATTTTGAAATGCTTGGTGAAATTTTATTTTTATTTAAAACCTAATGTGTTTGTTTGAAACTAAGATAGCTGCAACCTGCACGCGCACACACGCACCGGGTGGATATACTTTGATTACGATTAAACAATTTCAGTTAATTTTCACAAACATATGCTACGAGAGGACACTATTCAGATAATCCACGTCGTTATCAAACAGTTCTGTGTGCTTTCATATTATTCAGATAATTCTGTTTTGGAGACTAATCGAGCTTTGTAACTCGCGGCTACCTTGAAACCACTCTGTGGAACGCGGTTTGTGAAAAAATTCCCTATACCATTTATGTCGAAACTGTAAAAATAGAATAAAACGTTGATATTCGAAAAATTCTATCACCGTATAACTTCGTTTGGGAACTCAAATTGTCTATTCTCAAGTTTGTTAGTAAGTCACGTGGCATCTGTTGTTTCATGAAGTGCACGTAACTACCCCAAAGAGTATATAAGGTACTGAACAAGAAGGTAGGCTGGTAGACTTATCAGGGAGTTTCCGGTTCTCTATTGGTAACACTGGATGGGATCAACACTAATGGCGGCGCTCTTCTAAAGTGGACAATTGCTATGAACTAAGAGTTGCTTGGCAGGATGGAGAGTCGGTGACTCATGAGTTTGTGCCACAATCAAGAACATATAGGACCTTATTTTCCCTCACACTCATATTGATCAATATAAATAATGAAATCTTGTGTTTTATATTTCAAATTTTTGGCCTAATTGAATGCAAGATATTAATTTTATCTCAGTGAACTTACAGGCAGCTAATTTGATTATATATAAATCCCACTTTCATCCACGAATATTATTCCTAGCACAGTGTTATTTTTTAATTAGCTTCTTAATTAGCCTATTTTTAACAAATTTTTGAAGAATTACGAGCAACCCCGTGTGGGATTGCTAGTTTCTAATACACACTACTTACAAAACTGCTTTATTTTTCCAGTAAATTGAAAGAGTTTTAAACCTGCGTTTATTGAAAACATTATTTTATGCCTATTGCTTATTGCTATGTTGTTAAGAAAAATGGTGACTAATAATATAATATAATGATTCTCTAGATTTTTAGAATCAATTGGAAAGTTATTCATGCACGTTCTACCTCAAGGCTAAATTAATCAGAATATGATAAATATTAGTCCCCCAACGGGAATTAAACAATTATCTTAGTAAGAGAACGCTACGAGAATTTGGCTCAATTAATTATAGCAGCGATTCCAAACCCTTGGTACGTACACTTCTTCCAGCTAGTACGCCGTGAGAAGCCAACAAAACAAGCAAATTAAAGTTGTAAAAAAGATAGTCTCATCAAATTCCATAAATATATTAGGACAAAGTCAAACCAAAAGGAAAAGAAATTTAAACAGTTGTTGGAGCGGTAAATATGTGTTTTTACTTTCTCGCTATCTTACAGGCAGAGAAAGTATTGTGATCATAAAAAAATCGCAATATTTTGATGAAGCTCCACGTTTCATGACCCCCGAATCCGAAAAAAGGGTTTTTGAATTTTAGTCCTGTCTGTTTGTCTATACCTCCAACTAGGGCCTAAACTATTTTACCAATCGGGTAAAAATTTGGTATCTAGGGTTTTCATAAGGTTGCCCCGAGGGGTTTTTGGAATTGGATATCTAACCCTAAAATTAAGGGTAGTTTACTGAAGGGCAAAAAGAGAATGTCGATTTACTCAAAATTGGCTCCAACGATTTTTATTAAATTTAATTTATAAACATTTTTAATTATGCGAAACAAAATGGCTACTCTCAACATTTCGGCAAAATGACTTTAGGGGCTCCGGTTTGATGCGTAAATTCTCATTTTGTATCATATCTCCGAAACTGTTTGAGAAATGAAATTACTTATCACAAATATGTACACCTATTTATACTAATATTTTCATCCAAGCATATTTTTATTAAACCAATAACTTTCAAGCTATAAGCAAATATATATATATATAACTTTTATAACACTAAAGGTAATGTATTGCGACCGAAAAAAAAAACCTAACCTGAAATGTTGATTTCGACGTCTCATGACCCCCCGAACCCTAAAAAGTGGTATTTGCATTGCCGTCTGCCTGTGTCTGTTTAAACTTAAGAGTAGATTAATAAAGGGAGAAAAGAGAAATAGATTTTCCCAAAATCGGCTCAAATGATTTTGATTTAAATTCGTATCTAGGCGTTGATTAAGATTAAAAATAAACTATTTTCATTTTCCCGTGAAAATTACTTTTAGTGTACTTTACGTAAGCTTAAATTTACGCCTCTCTGAAACTATTTAAGATACTAAATAGATTATCATTGCAAAATTGTAGTACTATTAAAAATAAGTTTTAAGAATATACTACTTGAGTTTTAACGCAATAATTCTCCTATTCCATATAGTAATTAAATGTATCTCAAAACATTGATGTTATTTTTCCTTAAACCTCTTAGGAAAAATGTTTGTACACCAATTATCTATCTCTTTCATTTTAGACTCGATAGTCAATATTTACATTTTTTATTGGTCAAAATTTATAAATGAGGACTATAATAGCAATGCGATGACATGAAGCTGTGAAACACCTAATGAAATGTCGAAAATTTTAAACGCAAGTAGAAATTTTAATACGAAGTTTTGACCCTTGTGGACCCAATATTTATCTTTTTTATCGGTCCAAACATAAAATTGAGGACATTAATTCTTTACAATTAAAATTATAACATTTAAAAACGCAACTCAAAAAATGCTTTACATAAGGATAGTGCAATTTATTCTTGGGTTTGCTAGTGAATATTATTTTGATTCACATATTTTACGAGTTTTGAGTAAATATTTCCATTTTTAAACAATAGAGCGAGAAGGTCCGTGCGGAGCTCCGTACCATTTATTTTTATATTTCTTTGATACCCGTTTCCTATTATCCGTATTTATTGAGTAGAAATGTTAAATAACTAAACTGTTAATCTATAAAGTGTTGTGGCATTATATTCTTGGGCGCCATTAAAATATACTTAAATATTAAATATTCAGCACGATCTTATTGGCACTCCAAAATACAGAAATTGTTTGGGTGGTGCACCATTCAAAAAGTTCGGGAACCAACAATTCTAAAGTTTAGATAAATGCGTAAAAATAAAGGTATAGTCTCTATTCATCATTTGATAAAGTACATAGTATATTCAGGAGCTACTCTCAAAACGGTGTGAGCCAAGCACGTAGGTATGATTTTTTTTTTTTAATGTGGGAGGGTATTTGGTTGGAAAGATTTTTTTAGGGGCTAGCTGTCCTCCACCTCCTGAACTACCAATGGAATTATTTTTTTTACATTATACACTTCTTGGACTGATTAAAAAGTTTTTATTGTAGCTTTGGACTTGAGTTAAGTCTCCCCTCATTGTGTAAAAAATACACATTTTATCATAGATTTTATTATAAATCTAGTAACTTTACAAGCTGCCACGTACGTCCATTCGTAAGCAAATTGGTGTATAGTTAAACCTATCCCTGTGAATGTTCTCATCATTCAGTAGAAGACTAATTTACAATACGTTCCCATTCTTATAAAAATTGGACTGATACAATAGACATCTAGAAACATGGAATTTGAGATATTCCTTGATTTTGGTAGGCATAATAGTATCTGGTTGTTACTAAAGTTACTAAATAATTCTAATATATTCATCCATCAAGTCATGTTATTTGCAGCTGTGACTTTATATAGATATTATCAATACATTTTTTTTAGCACCGCACCTTGCTGATCGTTCGGGTTGTACGCGTATGTACCAATTACGCTAATGGTTTTAGAGTTTAGGAAGGTTCTATTTAGAGGAAGTGTACCCAAATTTTCTTGTAGCTAGAGTGTAAAACCATTTTGATAAAACCGCCCTTGGTACACCCGACTGAGATTCGAACCTCGATCTCCCAGTCATCGGCAGCTCTAGACTACTTGAAGAGTAGCGACTTAGACCATGCGGCCACAGAAATGGACATTAACATTTTTTGAAAGTGTCTAAAATGATGGATTCTAAAATGGTTTTTGATTTATAAAGTACGAGGAATATCCGTGAATAAATTGACTGTTTTTCAGCCAACTACCAAAACACATTTCAGACAGGTATGAGGCGAGGGGAATGGTTTGTGTTGACCGACACCACAAACTAACGACCACATCTAGTCAAGAACCAAAATAAATGGTTTTAACGTTGTCAAAGGTGACCGACTAAGTCTACAATGAGTCTGTGACACTTTTTAAGACCGCTCGGCCACCGCTGATAACTAAAAGGCGGGTTTCCTATGTATAATACCTATGAACCTTTTTTACCCCGCGTAGTTTATTGAATTCAGTACACGTTGGTTAGTACTATTAGAACAAACTACCATCATTGATGCTTGTAACGAAACAGGTTACGATCACGAAAATGTGTTAAAGCACTTAACATATTTCACGTAATATCTTACAACATTAACTAGTCCTTTCTCATGTGCAATAAAGACAAGGCTTTAGATTACTCCCATAATATAATAAATATGTAAGTGTAATTAAATAATAATGTATATAATTGTGTTGGTAAACTACAAACCTGCGTCGGAGACTGCTTGGTTTAAGGCGTCACTCTCGAAATAGACTAGATTGTTGATGACGAGAAGATCCAGGTTCTAATCCAGTTGGGGTCTACTGAGTTTTTTCCTGAATGGTATTCCATTCTCCATCGCAAATGCGTGTACACTTAATCTAAATTAAACCTTATTTATCCCTAGCTCTTTGGAATAATAAATTTGCGTATAAACTAAACAGGTACCAACTACAATAAAATATACTAAATACATATTTAAATTGTTTGCTGAATTCTACCCTAGTGGTCTTAGGGTAAAGTTCTCTCCTCTGGGCCCGATGTTAATGGGGTTCAAACCCAGCCGGGGTTGATAGATTTTTCTTGAGTGGAAAAAATAATAGCCAAACTTCCTTCGGAGGAAAAGTAAAGTCGTCGGTCCCATGTCGATTGTGGGTGGCATGATAAAATAACCCTGGAAGGTATGTGAAAATACCTTTCTCGGCAAAATTGTTAGACCCTTTCTCTCTCGCTCATAGAAATTTTCATATGGGGATATGAGTTAGTTCAGAAAGTGCACGTTAAATACCTCAAATATTTTGGTCACTTATTTATTCTATAAAAATTGCTATGAATACTGCCCTAAGCTCATAATCCCTACCAGCCCATCTTGCTTGAGGTTCTAAGATCTCGCAAATTCGAAAACTCCTTGCCCCTCCCCTCCCCCACTCCCCTCCATGGCACCATGTGAGCCAATTCATTTAAGGAAGCTATTATCAGTCATCAAACTAAACTTACCGTGCCTGCATATAGGTGTGGAACAACTCTGTAAGACTTTGAACGATGAACTTATATTGCGGCACTAATTGGTCAACTATCCCTCATAGATATGATTCAGCCATTACGCCTCGATCTAAATGAAGTGACAATTTTTTTCCCGAGAATTTTCTGGGTCAACTATTCTGAAATCACTGGTTGAAGCTGGGTAATGTATTTGTCATTCAAATGTTAAACTATACATCCTATTCGTGTTGTTTTTTCTGTGCACGTGTATTTGTTCGACTGTGTGAGTAAGTTAAATCTATGAAATGTGGTGAAACACATTGAAAGTGATAACATACGTTACATAAAGGCAGAGAGCTAGTCTGCTTATTGAAATCATACATGTCATATAATTTTGACATATTTGCATATAGCCTGAACAGTTGGTAAGATGCGGTGCTGAAAATAATATATATTATTTTGAAGAAGAGGTCCTTGCGAGGACATATTTATTTGAAGAACCTTATCGGTTTTCCTTGCAAATTATTTATTTTCTTGAGATACCGTCGCCCTATCTTATAAGCTAAAGTAAAGCGAAAACTGCAAGGCAAGTCAACTATCTTTCAGGGTAAACTGAGTGTCCCTTATTTCAAAATGTATTTATTTATATAACTAATTGGAAGCTAGACTAGTCCGGGGAGAGTCTTATTTGGTTATTAATGATCACTTTATTCAAAGAAAAAATAGCCTGTAAAACATGTGTTCGCCAAACACCCTATAATTACCGTGCCCGCTTATTGATTGATAAACGAATATTTGTTAGTTTTGGGGGGTGGGGGGTGGAAGGGGGATGGTCAGCCTAAACCTTGATTTTGTTTGGAAAAACAGTTTGAAAAATTTAAAGATTTTGGAGGCCAACATTGTAAAAAAATTAATATAGTATTTGTATGGATAATATCTATATAGTCACAGCTGCAGATAACACAATTTGAAGTACGCACATATTAGAATGGTTTTAGTAGCTTTAATAACAACCAGAAACTGTCCTTCCTACCAAAATCAAGGAATACCTCAAATTCCATGTTTTTATACATAAAGGTCATCATCACTTAATATTGTATCACAGTCCAATTTTTTTGAGAATGAATTTTCATCAAACATTTTATATGTCTACATACCTCAAATGGGAGTGAGTTTACGTTGAAACTTGGCCATTGACCAATAAGTATTCTATTGAGTGATGAGAACATTCACAAGTATAGTTTATAAACTATAGGTGACCTGGTGATCTAGGGGTAAGGTGTCAGACTTCTGTGCTGGCGGCCGGGGTTCAATCTTCGGTCCTGGCACAGATTTATCTGATTACCAAACCCTTCCTTCACCTCTGACAAGACATCTTGTGAATGTGGGGAATGCCAGGCCTCCACCGTGGTTTGGATTCCACGTTAAACTGTAGGTCCTCCATTTCATCTCACAATCACCCTACCATTACACATTAGCGTAAGTGCGTATAACCCGANACCCTACCATTACACATTAGCGTAAGTGCGTATAACCCGAACGGGTAGTAAGACGCGGTGCTAATAATAATAATGATTATAAACTATACCCCAACATGCTTATGATTGGATGTATGTGACAGCTTGAAAAGTTACTAGATCTACTTTAAAGGCTCATGAGCAGTCATGAAAACTGCATTTGTCATTTTTTTAACATAATAATAAAAATTACCCTAAAATAGTAAAATGAACAATTTTCTATGCAAATATTTAAATGTCCTGGCCCTTCCTAGGAAGTATATATTAATATATTACATATAATTAACTGATGAATAAACAATTAATATCCAAAGTTGAATTTCGTAATCTGAAAGAAACAAAAAAATTACCCTGTAAAGCTATCAACGGTCTTTAGTTCTTGAAATCGTGTCAACAGCCCATTCAATTATTAGTATGGGTACCTTTTTATTAAAAAAAATAGCGCCAAACGTTTTACCAGATAAATTTGGACTTGTTTTTAAAATATATAACAGTAAAAAACCCTTTTTACGGACTTTTTATACCGAAATACAACTAAATGTTTAGTGAAGTTCACTCAATTTATTTTCCTCACAAATCAGGGTCTCTGGTCATCGGTGTTGACACCTCGCACTCATAAGTAACTCAGCTAATGGGTATTGAAAATAAAACCCGCATATATACGAGCATTGAAAACCATACGAGGAACTGCTGGGGACTGTGCTAATCAACGTCATCGCGTGAAGTAGTGAGCCAAGGAAGAGATTTAGTCATGTTGTGCGTAGGATTGTCTCATTGAATACTCGTAGGGCGTGTGTGTGTTGAAAGTGTTGGATGTTACGTCATTGTCCACACCTTCTTTCACCTAGCTATCCTTCGTCACACTTCGTTGGTCTTTACTCTTCGTCTCTAACAATAAAGTGTATACTAACAGCAAGTCGGAATGGTCTAAGGCGTCACTCTCGCAATATACTATACTGCAGATGATGGCAAGATCGGAAATTAAATATTCAACACTAGTATATCCACCCCAGCCATACTATTAGATAGGTTTATTTATGGCATACAGACTTAAAATAATACTTCTCTGGCGCGCTTTAGAGGTGTACAAAGTTGCATCGTGTTGACAAAATAGTTACTAAATAAACTAGACCAATCTCCAATATTTATCCTAAATTTGTTAAAAGTGAAATTTGCATAAACATGGTGCATGAATATATTCAGAGAGGTTGGATGGGGTAGGGTCTGTGAAGAGAAAATAAGTAAGGGTAACCCCATTCCCTCGGTAGGCCTAAAAAAAGGACTTGCCAAGTAATTTCAGATCAACTGACTTGATTAAATAAACTTAAGTGTCATGTTTTGGTTCAAAATTAATTTTAGGCCAATGCCCAAGGAGAATTGGGTTACATCAACTCTTGCGCCAAACGTATTTTGGGCCTAATTGCTTATGACAAGTGATTTTAGGCCTAATTTAACGTCCCCACTTGTACCACCCTAATATCACAAAATATAGGCTAATTATCTATTAAATAATACAGCAATTTCATTATTAACACACAAGTGAGCTAAGTGGGTCATTCCTTCAGGCAATGATACTTTATAACATTGCTTTTTATAAGTCCTTTATAGTTAGTAAAATAATGTTGAAATTTGTCATTTTTTCACTAAATAGTTTATATGAAATTATTTTTATTGGAGCAGAAAGAGTTGATGCAGGGTCTGGGTTGTAGTGTAGATGGTCGTCTGGAACTGTCAGTTGATGGCTGTTAATGAGTTTGGAGGTTGAAGACTTGAGGCTATGTTTTGCTTCACTGGTCAGATCTACTTAAGGATGGTGTTTTCTGTGTCGACTACTCGAGTTTAAGTATATGTGTGCAGATTTGTAGGAAATATTTATATCATAGTTTTAGTACGAAACTTTGTAATAGCCTGTAGTCTCAGAATTTGTAGCATGGAGTATGCCATTTGAAGCTGATATTCATGAAAGACGACGATCATATCTGGCTGGAAGAATATTTTATGTGTCTTTATTAAAGTCGTCAGAGATAAAACCTCATTTTGTTCAACAAATTAAGTCAACTTGAAACGTAAAGATTTTTTTTGACCTGACGCTTTTAGGATAAATGTTTGTGTAATATTAAGATACATTTAGATATTTTAGCTGCAATCACTTTTAATCTAAGATTTTCTAAATTAATGTTAAACTGAGATGGGTCCAAGCAAGAAGGAAATTTGTATTTAATGGTTCTAAAGGAACTAGTTTTAGTTGCCTTTATTGAAATACTCCACCTGTCGCACCGTTCTATAATTTGTGGTAGTCAGGACAAAAGCATGACAACTCTATTTGATTAGATGGGATGTTTTCACTATTTAAAAGTCTATAAAATCCTGAAATCTTGGTATAAAAAATAAGTTAAATATTCATGGATATTAGGTATCCTCAAGAGTTTGACTGACAATAAAAACATGTAGTTCAAGGGATATGCAACCAGAAATTACTGCCAACATATTTTGTTCGTCAAATGAGGATTATCGTGTTTTTGCCCCTACCCCCTCAATTTGACAATTTATTTTGTAGTCATATGTTTACTGTTTATACTAAACTACGTATCAATTTATAAAAAAAAGCTCTCGTCTGCATACTGAAAACTACGGATTTTGTTGTTTCAAGGTCTGGGAATGTCAACAATTTAATTATATAAACAAAGGAGAAATAACTGACACCCGCCTCGGTTGCTGTGTTACCCAACGCGCTACTCTCGCGGTAGACTAAACTGCTGATCAAGGTTTGAATCTGTCTGGTGTATTGTGAGTAGTTTTTTCCAAAATGGTTTCCCAATTTCACTCCACAAAAATGCGGGTACAAGTCATTTAAATATAGCCTTCTTAATCCCTAAAACCATTGGCGTAATTAGTATAGGTGATAGCTCTGACGGTTAGTAAGACGCGGTGCTAAAAAAAAATGACCCTCGTGGGACTCTAACTCGACTGGCATTGAAAGTAGCTTTGTTCATGAGTGCACAATCTTTACGCTCATTGGCACTGTCCATTACATCACATCCAAATCTAGCCCTGACCCCCCTCTACGTCAGAAATAGTCGCCCATTAGCTAACTGCCCTAAGCCCTGCTTTTGTCTCATGCCAAAGCTTCTCTCGTCCAGTAGGTTTGTGTCCACATATTGTTTCTCACCGGAAATACCAGATTGTGCGAACAAGATATACCGCACATCATTTTATGATCGCAATTTGTCGACATGGTAATTGTTAAATCAAAATTCCCATGGACTTTATATACCGTCTCTGTCATAAACTAACCGAATATACATTGCTAGTTTTATAGAAAAACTTTCCCGGGTTTGAATCCCGGTAGAGCCGAGAATTGTGAAACTGGGACTGTTACACTTATATTCAACAGAACACTAGAAGGCCTATATTCTTTGTTTGTTCGAGAACTAATTTTATGGTGGAACACTGGCCTTAATAGTGTCATTACACTGTCATGTTTATTTTATAATATAACTTATTATTTAATTAAACAAGAACGAATGGACTAAGGCGTTACTCTTGCAATACTCTAATGCCGATGACTGAGATTGGGGTTTAAATTCTGGTCGGGTGTATTTATGTTGGGGCCTTACTCTTTTGATGGCAAATTGACAGACTTGGCGCTGTAGGATCTAAAAAAAAGCTAGTTGGTAAGTTGTGTTCTTACTTAGTTGATAAGTTGCTCTTTAAATACTCATTAAAGAAGTGATTGTTTCATCTTTAGTCTAGGAGACTGGTTTTCGACCGCCCCTGTTATATATTTTTTTATCGAACATGTATGTACCACGTTCTATCCTCCACGAACTCCCGTTCCTTACCAGACGAGATGCCAAGTCACAGATGGGTGATCGCTGGTCAGACTGCAGGGAGAGAAGACAAGTATGCTCGCAACCATACTTCCAGCGCAATGTCTCGCTGAGAGACGGGGCTAGCCAGTGAAAGTGACGAGAGTTCATGTGCTCCACTTAACCACGCGGTGGGGAAAGTCTCGCTCACACTCCTGGGCCCTTGTGCCACTGTGTGTGTGTGGGGGGGGGGG